>CAEFZY010019511.1:0-20989 GCA_903066815.1 Brachyrhaphis roseni | reverse complement strand
CGCCTGAACGCGGCGCCTGAACGCGGCGCCTGAACGCGGCGCCTGAACGCGGCGCCTGAACGCGGCGCCTGAACGCATCGCCTGAACGCATCGCTAATCGTTTCCTCCTGCAGCCTGAGGCCTCAGTGGAAACAACAAGCTGCTTAAGTTCAGCACATAAAGTTCAGTATTTCTGCTTCTTGTTCCTGTTGAGCTGCAGAATTCATGCAGAAAACGACACAAAGTCGCCTTCATTTAAAAATGTATTTTTAAAGTTAATGCCAAAGAAAATGAAGAGCAGGAGCAACACGACTTTAACTCAGTTGGTTCCAGATTTCAGTTTTTGTTCCCTCATTTATGAAATGTGAAATTAAAGATTTTTATTGTTACTATAAAACTAAGCGTCTCAGTTTATTATTGTAGATTTTGTTACGTATTAGTGACAAAATCAGAATCATTCTGACTTATTTACTCCGATGTTCAAAAAGTTATTGATCTTTTATTTTAATTGTATTAATCTCACATTTTATTGTTTTATGTTCTTAAACTCATATTTTTACTTAGTGAACATTAAAAACAAACATTTTTATTAATTAATTTTGTGTCTTTAAATATTTGAGAAAGAGATTATCACTGCTGGACACAAAAAATCTTATAAAAGTTCATGTATGAATGTTTTTTATTTCTATCAAAAATCCTTATTTTAATTTCTAGTTTCCTTAAAGTTTTCAGCATTTCTTCCTTTAAGGAAAACGTCTCAATTTAACGGTTTGTTTGGGTGAATTGACCCTTTAATATAAACTGGCAGCAGGTTGAGAGTTACAGGATCTGAACAGAAATCCATCACCATTCCTGCTGGAGGCAGATTAAATGTTTCTGTCATCTCTGCACCTGGATTATCAAATCCTGGATCCACTTCCGGTTTCAGAGACAAAAGCTTCTGATAAATCTAACATGTGAAAACAAACAGTCAACACACCGGAGATCAACACATCTGTAGATCTTTGCAAATGCCGCCACCTAGAGGCCAACTGTAGGAAATACAAAGCAGGAAAGAAGCTTTGAATAACAAACTTTAACAAACTATTTTCCCAGAGGAAAAAATAATAATTAGAAACTACTGAACAATTTGCTTATATGTCAATGTGATATGACGTCACATGTCATGGCGTCACCTGTCAATCATTCTAGGCGGTTTGTCTGGAACTGACCAATCAGCAGTCGCTATTTGTCCGTAAGTCCCCGCCCCTTTTCTGGAGGAAGTGAACTTCCGTCAACATGTCACAATAAGAGGAAATCATGTCCAAAGCTGTCAGTGGGGAACCTGATATTCCAGCAGCCATTAACCAGAGAGTTTAGAGACGGAATATAATTAGTTATAATCCAAACAGAGTCTGGAATAACTGTTAGGATTTATTCCAATCAGGGTTATTTTGGATTATTGATCCATTTCAATAATATAAAAATGGATCAAGGCCTGCAGCCGACCTCATGTCTGGTTGAATGAAACATGTTTGTCTACAGTAACTGGTTGTAAACATCATAACGACACAGAATGATCAGAAATCAATAAGTGACGGTATCTATGATTGATTGTGTGTAAATTCCAATGGTAACTGATGAAAACGTTCTGCAGTAACTGCTGTATTTATATTTAAGCATTTTTTTATGCTATTTTATATTTTGAAGCATTTTTCTGAAGGCTGATTTTCACAAGCTCTTAAGTTATTTTGTATGTTTAAAATGTGACGTTCACACAAGGAGGTAGAGTTCCTCACTTTCCATCTGGATGCAAATAACTTGGACTTTATCGTTGATTTCTGTTGTTTCCAGTAAATAATCTCACAGACAGGATGAAGAACTTTAGAGGATTTTATATTCTGTCGGCTGAAAACACAGAAATGACTTGAAATTAAGTTTCAAGTCATTTCTGTCATTATTTGTTTGTCTGAGGTTTGTTATATATCAGTATTGGAACCAGCATCATTTCTTCTTCTGAATCACAAGCAACTTTAAGGTGCATACCGCCACCTACTGTACAGGAGTGTGTAGCAGCACGGCCTCACACCCTTTATATTCTGCTTTTTAAATGTTGTATTAGAAAGATAAATAAATAATGGTTTCCTTAATCTATAAGTATTGACTGTTTCCTTCAGTTTCTAATATTCCTCCATTCTTACATTTTTCTCATTTTCTCCCTTTCAGGCTCATGTATTTTTTTATAATTCATAATTTATTCCCTTCTATTTCTTTCACTAATATTTTTAACTAAACCTGTTTGTATTTTATATAAACACCTTCCTTATCTTCATGCCACCTTTTTGCCATGTTTCTATTTCACTTGCAATTACTGCATTGCTAGAAACAGAATATTAATTGTTTTGATCATTTTAAAAAGCTATAAATAATATTAAAGTTTATTAAAACAATCAGAACTTCTTTTTTCAGATTATCAAAGAAAAATAATGTAAGTAAAGCAGTTTTCAGATGACAGTTTTGTTTGAAGAATAAAAATCAAACCTAACCAATCAGGCACTTTGTGAAAAA
The DNA here is from genome assembly GCA_903066815.1 of Brachyrhaphis roseni. Lineage (NCBI taxonomy): Eukaryota > Metazoa > Chordata > Actinopteri > Cyprinodontiformes > Poeciliidae > Brachyrhaphis > Brachyrhaphis roseni. Next base: position 18,463 of record CAEFZY010019511.1, on the reverse strand, counting down.
TTAATCACACAGAGATAAAATCATGAATTCAATATTATGAACCACTTTTTCAGTTTTAGTTCTCTCACAAAAAATAATAAATGTGAGTTTCTGCGTTTGGTTCTCATTAGGTTTAATACTTGTGTTATTTTAGGTTGTTGATTATCGTCACTAATGGCTTTCCATACCAGTTCTTTCCTCTGTATTGAAAGTCTCAGTTCTTCTGTTTGTTTTGGTTTAGATTCTTTTTTAGGTTCTTCAGGTCAGTTCGTGTCCATCAGTCACAGTCCTTCGGTTTCCCTCCAGCTGTTCTGTCTCCTGATTGGTCACACCTGCTGCTCACGTCATCCACTGCCTGTCAGCTGCCTGCAGATTCTTCTCTTCCTGTCTGATGTCCTCCAGCTTCTCTACATCTTTTATTTCTTAAACTCATTCTGATTCAAATCCAGATCAATTCTGTCCAGTTTTATCTGCTGTTGCATCAACAAGTGCGTCCAGCTGACCAACAGGTTCCCACATCACCTCCAGGCAGCCAACTGAAGGTGGCGCTAGAGTGCAACAAAACAGCCCAGCAGAGACTGGAGGAGTTCAGTCGACCTGTTCATTCCCAACCAGTGAACATTTCAGGGTTTGACTAAATATTTTCACCTGCTAAAAAAAAAAATCTCTGCAGCAGAAAAACCTTTTTCTTCTTCTGCTGTCAGATGAACAGATTTTCCTCCTTCAGTCTCAACAGGTAGAATATCATCCAGATGCTGCAGGAGTGAAAATTAATTCACATTCCGGTCAATTTAACTGATTTCATAATTTCACTCAAACTGTTATGAAGTTAAATGCATGAATCACCAACGATGAGCGCAGAGACAAACACTCCGCTTCCTCATACGGTTCATTTTTACATGGCGCTTCTGCACATTGTCGGCGCGCGCACGTGCGATCGGGATGCGTGTGCGCGCAGGCGGAGGACCGCCGAGCTGCAGCCGAACGGTGAACAGGCACAAGCCGCCGAGCGCGCAGGGAGAGCCGCAAACTGAGACTGAGGAGCGCAGAGGGAGCGTCACAACTTCAGTCCGCACGGTAAGAGCCCCGCATGCCGCCCCGGATGCTGGTTATTTACCCCCCAGGAAGCCCCTGACGGCTCTGGGGTATTTATTTCTCTACCTTTTGTCTCTTTTCCCTTCATGTCTGCGTGATTCGGACGCACGACGCGCTGCTGAACGGAAACAATCAGACAAAAGATACAAAAGGTTTATGACATAAAGTCAAAGAAAAGGGTTGGAAATGTTTTTGGAAATTTCAAAATGAAAGTTTAAAATGTCCAAAATGTGCACGCGCTCTGAAAAGGGGTGTGTCGGCCTGGAGTAACGCGCTCGAGCTCAGCCGCTTTTTTACACTTTTATTGAGGAAAATGCGCCTTTACGCGCTGCGTTCACGGTCCAATTGTAATTTTTATTAATTGAATCAAAGTTGTCTTGTCTCCACTGATCCTCAGGCTGATGGAGGAGATCAGGATGCTGCTTGAATTAAAGCTCTTCTCCTTGTCTGGATTCATGTTTCTCTCACTCTGCGTCTCTAACCGCGTTATGTCACGATTCCGATGAATTATTGATGCCACATTCCTTTTTTATTGCTTTGGGAAGATAGAGGGGGAGGATGGAGGCTGATGGGTGGAGGTTCGGATGGAGGGAGATGGGTGGAGGTTCGGATGGAGGCTGATGGGTGGAGGTTCGGATGGAGGCTGATGGGTGGAGGTTCGGATGGAGGCTGATGGGTGGAGGTTCGGATGGAGGCTGATGGTGCACCTGAATCCCCTCCACCTCTTCATGCATCTCATTGTCTCTGTGCGCTGCGGTTGTTGCTGCATCGACGTGCCGCTGATTTCTGCACACAGTCAAACTTTATTAGCTCCTCAGTCCGTTAATTGCCTGGTCCTTTGTTTGCCGCGGCGCGCATGCGCAGTGTGTGCAGGGTGTGGATGGAGAGGAGGATGTTTTCTGTTTCTGCTCGGTTTGCTGATTTATTCCACAGAATGTTTGGTTGATGTGAGACTCGGAGTCGATTGAAGGATCCGGTTCTTTAGAAGAATCTGCTGATGTTCACAGAGAATCTGCGTGAATGACGCGTGTTGTGCGTGAATGTTGTGCGTGAATGCAGGCCGTTAGTCCTAAATGCTCATCACCTGCTTCATCCTGCAGCCAAATGAACCCGAACCGCAGAATCACATGATCTGCTTATTAAAATACCGAAATAATAATAATAATAATAATAATAATAATAATAATAGCAATAATAATAAAGAGCATAGATTGTTTTCTAAATGCTAACTTTCAAATTAGATCTCTAGATTTTGTGAAATGTACATTTGATCTTATTTTTTAATTTTTAATTAACAAAAAACATAAAATTACAATTATTACATTTTTATTTTCTTTAAATATATCCAATTATTTTAAATATATTAAATACATTTATTGATTTTCAGTCATTTTTAATAGACATTCCAAAATAAAATAAATATTTTACTTTTTTTATATTTAAAATTTACATATATTTCTATTTGATTAATGTCTTTTATAATCTTTAGTTTCAATCTTTCAGCACTCCTTAAAGTGACTTTCAGCATCATATTGCTGAAGGCTTGTGACCCTTGACCTTTGTTTAGCTAATTAAATGACTCTCATCTTGTTATAAGTCATGAATTCTTCCCTTCTGCTCCAGTTTAAACTTTAACAGGAAATCCAATAAACCAACTCAAACATTTCCTGCAGTTTGAATAAAAACTCAGCAGAAATAATGAAGATGTTTGCTTTTAATTATTCATTAAAACTCGATTCGGGGTTTAGTTATGGTACTTTCTGGAATCCCTGCGTGTTTCTAGATGAAGGTTATATGATCGGTGATATCTGATTCTGGATCAATAAACCGTCGTCAGGCTTCATGTTTCATATGAACCCGGCGCCGAGGTTTTCACCTGCTGAGCTCAACAATAGCAGCAGAAGAACCTCCAGACCCAAAGCAAACACAGCGGAGATGATGTTTGCTCTGAAGGCAGGTTCCCTGCAGGCGGACAGGAAGTGGCGACGCATCACTTCCCCCTGCAGGACGGGGCATCCAATCATGACGGGCCTCATGGTCAGAACAGGTTCAGGCGGCCGAAACGTCTCAACCTGATGAGGTAAAACAGAGAAATCTTAGGAATGTTTTACTTCATGTCACGGTGGGACGTGAAGGTTGGAGGCAACAGCCTGCGACCAAGAAAAATCCAGAACTACTTGAGGAAAAGTCTAAAAACACCTATAAATACCTATTTTAAACATTCAAACACCAAATATGCCTTCATACGCATCGATACGCTCAGAGGAAACTGCAGAAGCTGAGATCTACAGTCTTTGGGTTCAGCCAATCAGAGCCAAGCGAAATGAATGCTGCTCTCTGATTGGCTGCTTTTGAAAGTAGCATTCCAGCTTCCCATGATGCATTTTACTTTGAATATTTTAGATGTGCTTTATGAAAGTTTTACAGTGTCGTTGCTCCACTGAACAACAATAAATCAGACTAAACCTTTTTAATCCTGTTAGCCAGAAATGGAGGATTTATGCTTTTCTCTTTCTTTAAAATGTGAAATTGACAGAACAGCCTTTAAACATCTTTAACTTCCTGTCTTGAGATGTTGTCAGTAGTTTTTAATGTTCTTTCTTTACAGTCTCATTAGTTTTGTACAGTGCACCATTCCCTCCTGCTGTAAAACGTGACCAACAGCATGATGCTGCCACCACTGTACTTTACTGCAAACGTCCTCCTTTCCCCTCCAAAATAATGGTCACTGCTTTTGGAGTCATGGCTTCTTCCTCTCTGCGTGGCTTTTCAGTCCATGTTGGAAGGAAACGTTTTACTGAAGATGATGACGGCGCCTCGTTGGCTTCCTGATGATGTCACTCAGATGATGTCTGTCTGTCTTTAACGTTCATCCGAATTTTTACTTTATTTAACTCAAAGCTGTTAAACTGACCTGGAAATCATCTGGCCTTTCCCAAAGTGGTTAGAGATTGTACTATAAATCAAAATGCAAATTTAAATATAAATATTGAGTTTCTGGCAAATGAAAAGCTTTAAAAGTGAAGTAGCATTATTGTTGTTATTAGGGAAATATTCATCACTTTCTGGTTCTGGACAGGCGGCTGGAGCCAAAATCTTCTGAAAATAAAATGTTAGGCGCAACATAAATGATTTCAGTTATTATTTTGTGTTGCTTTTGTAAAACTCACCAAGTTCAGGTGGGAAAATAACAGAAATGTGGAGAAACTTCAGTAATAATGATGTTGGCCAAGTTTTTAAAATTGTTGCAACAAATCTGGATGCATATGGAAATCCAAGTTGATCAATAATCAGTATGAATAACTGCTGAGTGAGTCAGAAAGCTGAAAACCAGCTCTGGTTTCTGCACCTCTGTTCACTTTAGAGGCTCTTTGCTTCCCTCCTGTTGGCTCTGAGTTTATATTTTATCAGGGAAGTGATAAGATCTGATCTTGACCTCCACTGTTCTTGCTTCATCTCCTTCCTTCCTTTGTGAATTTCTTGGAAACTGACCACATTTTATTCTGGGCCGAGCAGCAGCAGCAGCAGCAGCAGCAGCAACAGCAGCAGCAATTGGTTGCAGCAGTCATAGCAGCCGCAGCAGCAGTAGCAGTCGGCTGCAGCAGCTGGCTGCAGCAGTCATAGCAGCTGCAGCCTACTGCTGCAGCTCTGCGTTTTAAAGCTGATAAGGTTTCAGGCTGCATGACGGTGCTTCAGTGTCAGCGCTGCGTGTCGACCTGGCAGAAATGAGGAACTCTGCGGTTTCAATTTCCTGTTTGAGGAAGCATGACTGTGTATTAAAAGATTGTAAACTTTTTTTAGTGTTTATTTTGGTGGTGTTTCAGCTGAAGTACAGTCAGAGTGTAGAGGAGTTTTAAACATGACTGAGGCTCTGACAATACCAGAACCTTAAAGTTCATTTATAATCATGTTCTAATGAGAATCAACATATTTTTTATATGAGTTAATTTTGTTGCTTTTCTCCTCCTGGGTCTGTTTTTTCTTTTTTGTTAACTTCCTTCAGATGATTGTTTTCTGGTTCAGGCACCATAAATATCCTCAGACTTGATTCTCATGCAGCTCTGACAGTTTTCTCCCTACTACAGATTATTTCTGTTCAGACATATTTTGATAAATGGAGAAAATGCAAAATGCACATCAGTCCATTTATTAAAATAAAAGTTTCTAAACCAACCCGATGTAAAAATCCATAACTAATTATTGGTAGAAAACAGAAACCTATGAGTCTTTCACAGCACTGGAGAAATTTTGAACCTCTGCCATGTTACAGGGTTTTTAGGCATGAATAACCTGTCCAGACTTTGACTAGACCAGTCCAACGTCTACACTGTTTCTCCTTTATATTCCTGTAAAACCCAAGTTCTCTTGAGCTCAGCATCACTAGCCATCATAATGTAGCCGCCATGTTTGACTGTTAATAACAAACATTTGGTTTTATGTGAGTTTTGTTCAGCTGTGGTTTTGGCTGTAACAGTTTCCCCGGTTCTTCTCCAACCTCCTGCCGTCCTCTGAGTCCCAAAACCTCAGAAATGATTTTATCTCCTTCACCAGCCTGATGGATGGCAGTGAATTTGTTCTTAGGTTTCTTTAGATTGAGACATGATGTGTTGCCTTTTTCTGCCTACTTCCTGTTGTCAGTCAGGTTCTATTTAAAGGACGTCTTGATTCTGTTCAGGTAAGAATCAGGACCTTTGAGCCAAAAACAAACGAATCCTCGAATTATTCAGCCACAGATTCTCTGCTTGTAGGACGTTTTAAACAAACGGCCAGAAAATGACAGAAATGGTTAAAAGTTTGGAAACATTTAAACTTCAGACAGGCTTCGTTTATCGCAAAATACGTTTAACGAAATGTGAAAATCATCCATCTTCTTACAGATGTATCAGTAGGTACATTTTGGCTAATGCTACATGTATCAGCTAATCGTAGCGGCTACTTATCATTAGCTAACAGTTTACTGTCAAAACAACTATTCAGCTTTTACTGCAAGTGTCAAAAAAACTAAAAGCACAGAAACATTACAGGCTGATAAAGAAGCAAAAACTGAAACACCTGAAAGGATTTCAAATCTATTTCAGCCACGGTGTCCAACTCGAGGCCCTCGGGCCAAAACCAGCCCGCTAAAGCTGTTTATGTGGCCATCGATGCATCAGAGGGTCACATGAATTAAACTGTGAGATAATTATTGTGTTCTTAAGTATTTTATTAGTCACATCAGTTCAGCTTTTATTTTTGTAGAACCAAATTACACCAATGTAAAAAGATGGTGGAATTAATGACATTTTAAGAATTAAACTAAAGTTTTTATAGTTTAACTGGAAGTTGAATCGATCCATTCTGCAACAGCAGCTCTGAGTGAATTCATGATCTGGATTCAGCTCTAATGAAAATGAGTTTGATAAACTTGCTGGACATTAAACTGAATGTTAATGACCGTTTAGAAATAAAAAGCTGGCTTCCATTTTAAGATATTTAATCTGCCCATCAACAGTTCAACACTGATGTGACTTTTCCTGCTCTGATCTCTGAAGCGTTATCTTAGGTAAAAGTGCAGCCGGACGGACCGCGCTCCCAACCCAGCGACGCCTCGGCGCCGATGCATCATGTCCTCTTTCACCGTGAGCGCCATCTGTCACATCGCGCCTCGTCTTCCAGGAAATTACAGCTCAGACCGAAAGCGACAACATTATCTGATATGTACCCCTGTGGGGCCGCGATGGATGAGCCGGCAGAGTCCAGCTCCGCTCTGCTGAATCCCAAATCCACTCAGCCGTCCTGCTGGATGTTTAATCAGCGAAGGGGGCAGATAAAGGCCCGACCCGGCCGCCTGCGCCCCCCGCTGGAGCGAACCGACTCCATCCTACAGGCTGAGCTGACGCTGATAACACTCACAGCTTTAATAGCCAATCAAATCTCATTTGTCTTCCTGAGGACCGCGGCACCTGTTACTGCCTGATTATGGGGACCTGAAGGAGCGTTTCCAGCATATTAAACTCAGATTAAATGCATTCTCTTAGAAATGTGACCTCTGCCTGAGTCCATGCACTCGTTCACCCCTCTGAACATGTTGCTCACAAACAGAAGAGCAGCTCCGGCTTTTCTGATTTATTCCTTTTATGCAGGAGTTACTAGTTAACAGCAGGATTTTTCAGTAAATCAGAAGGAGTTATGTACATTAATATCCATTAAAACTCTGCAGACATCCACACTGCAGCAGCCATTTTGTTTCAGGGACTCTGATCCATTTTTATTTGCTAAAGAAAATGTTTGACAGAAGACATAAGTTAGACGTTTAGTTGCTGTTTTACAGCATTACAATAGCAATGTTGCATAAAAAAGAGTTAATCTGCCAAAATTAGTTGTAGTTATGATTAATTTACAGATTTTTCTCCACATGAGGCTCAGACCTGTAAAACTAAAGCAGGACAGGCTATCAGTGGAGCTAAATGAGTCTCGTTTCTCTTGTCTGAGTCGGTGAACATTGAAAAGAGACGTTTACCGGAGCAGCGATAGGATCTAAACTCAGCCTGATGATGAACGGACGTCTCTTCTTCTTCTTCTCTCTCTTTTTCACCGGGAGTCTGGAGGAGCTGCCAGGCCGCTCGCCGCTCTTTGAGCGAATCTCAAACGGCGCAGAGACGGAGTCTGAAAATAATGAGATGGAACAACAGAGTTTAGAGTCGTAGGTGCCGGGCCCGCTCGCCTCGGCGCTGCAGTCCCAGTTCTGTCAGCTCCCATCAGGAAGAAAGAAAAATTACCAGCAGATCTCTGAGCTGCATTGCTTCCCTTCCCGAGTCTGGGCCGGGATCAGGAGGGATCAGGAGGGATCAGGAGGGCTGTCAGGATCAGTCAGCGGTGGGAGGCGCTGATGAGCCGGTTCTGATGAGCCGGTTCTGATGAGCCGGTTCTGATGAGCCGGTTCTGATGAGCCGGTTCTGGAACGAGCAGCATCAGAGGAAACCAAATCAGCCTCAGACCAAGACTGCAAAAAACAAGGAATTTTACAAAAACCCAAAGCATAACGAGATCGAACATGAATAATAAACTTAAAGGAAATAAATAGAAAGAAGAGACACAACATGAACACCAAGGGTGTCCAACATGAGGCTCAGGGGCCTTTTTTGTGGCCCCTGGATGATATAAATTTGTCTCACCATCAGATGAACTTTTCTTCAATGTAGAAAAACTCTGACCCACAAATTAAAATGTTCTCACAAAAATGTTTAGATGCATTAATAATTTAATAACGCAGCTCTAAACACATCATCACACTAAAGAAAATTCAGGCTTTAAGGTTTTTATCGTTTATCAGAAACAAACTGAGGGAGGAAACCGTTTCTCATTGTGTCCAGCATGTGTGGGATCTGCAGAGACGTTAGCTGCTCTTTTCCTGACCCTTGACCTTCACACGTCCTGAAGTCAGCTTCGATCAATAAGGACTATTTCTATTTTTTAAATGCTTGTTTATTTATTAAGAATTTATTATTTAGTCATTTTTAACATTAATCTTATTATAAAAGATAACAATATATAAAACCTTTCAGGTCTTAATGTATGTTTACATTTTAGAAAACTAATTAGTTTTAAGTATTATTAAGTTGTATTTTAAATATTTAATTTAATATTTTCACATTTACAACATAATTATAAAACCTTTGATGTAGTTTAATAATTAAAAATGAAATTTTAAAAGATCATTATAGAATCCAGTATGACCAGTGATGGACCCAGTGAACCCAGTGAATCCAGTCTGACCAGTAATGAACCCAGTGAATCCAGTCTGACCAGTGATGGGCCCAGTGAATCCAGTCTGACCAGTGTCCCGTCCAGTCATGCTCTGTGGTGTCGGCTGATGCTTGTCTCGGCTCTGACCCTCGGCCGTTTTGGGGTCGTCTGGAGTTCAGACTTCGTCCTCTCCTGGCGCCTGGCGCTGCTGACTCCTGGTCTGCCGCTGTCTCTCTCTCTGCCTGCGTCTCTGTTGTGGCTGGGGACAGTGGACGCCTGCCAGGTCCAATCCGCCAGGCTGACTATGAGCTGAGGACGCGCCGGTGACGGGACGGTCAGGGCAGACAGAATATCTGAGTCTGCAGTTTGGGTGAGTCTGTAAGAAATGGATGAATCTGTCCTCCAAGATGCTGAAGCTTCTTTTTGTTTTTAAAAAATACTTCAGTTTTCATGTTGATCCTTTTTAAAGGCCACCGCCATTTTCCTCTCATCAATCTGAGATTGGATGGAAAAAGCAATCAGTCTGTCTGCTAAAGTCACATGACTGATGAGACTCTAACATTACTGGGGTTCTGTGGAGCAGCTGTGATTATCTTACCTGCAGTTGGTAGCAGCGGATCTCAGTTTGGTCAAAACTTAATGTAGAGCAGGAACCATCTGAGAGCAAATGATCATCATCTTAAAGCAGACGTGTTATTCAAAATTCACATTTTGCACATTTTTGTTCTTCAATTTGAGTTTCTGCAGCTTCTAATAACAGACCGAACGCTTCAAAAACATCCAGCCGTTTCTGGGAAATAAGTTGTTTTGTTGTCTGGAAAATGAAGCATTTCAAAAACCTCCAAAATCTAACATCACAAATCAGCAGTTAAAGCCTGTCACCTAGCAACCCCAGCAGAGTTCCGCCCGTCACCTAGCAACCCCAGCAGAGCTCCACTATGTTTTCCCAGCTGCACATACACCTGTATGTGCTGTACAATGGCTGCTGGAAAAGAGAAGTGTTTTGCTGTTGATCCAGAAACCCCTTGCTGCGTTCTTGCTGGTTGTGCAGGAGGTTCCACTTCTACTTTTCAAAGAGGTACGGTTGTATAATTGCAGAAAAGTTTGCAGCCATTTTCATGTGAAAATGTTGAGGTGGGGGGCGTGGCCAGCAACAGCTTACTTGGATTTAAAGTGACGGAGATTTAAAACGGCTCATTCTGGAAGGAGCTGCAAAACAGTAGAAGAGAGAACATGTGATGAACATGTTTTGTATAGACCATACATGTATCCTAACCTGATCAAGGAAGCAGAATCGTTCACCTTTAACTGATCAGACTGAGGACTTTGCATTACGGTCAAATTTCACATGAATTTTCAACTTGTATCTTTTGTACAGCATTAAAATTAGTCACAATGTTTTTCAGTCTAACATTGTCCAGCTAAAGAGTCACACTGTCATTTTCATGGTTTGTAGTTTTTGATCGCCTTGGTGACGGTCGGTGTCAATTTTCACAATTGGAAGAAAACATCCTCAAAGCTGAGATAAGAATAAAAACCAAAAGAAACTTTTACTTTCAATCCATCAACATGCAAACGACAGGGAACAATAAACCAGCAGTTTGACACGACTGCAGGCACTAAGTCCTAAATCAAAATATAATTCAGCATTTTTTGGTCATTTGGTCAATATTTGTGTGTAGATGGATGGATCCCTGAGCTGAATTGTATTAAAGTATTCAAGCATGAAATCTTTTTTTTATCATGGTGGAAAAGCTTTAACCAGATATTTGAGCAGACGTTTTTCTCAGCAGCTCTTCTTGTGCATCCTTGCTGCAATTTGCTGCAGAGTGTTACATGTGTGCGGCGCGTGGGCAGCAGCTCAGAGCTGCGTCAGACTGTCAGGGAGTCTGGGATCTTTAATCTTCATGTGTGATTCTCAGAAGCATTTCAGAGACGATTCCAGGTGCAGGCGGCTCACGATTCTTAAATATGAGAGAAAAATCTCCAGAATGGATTTAATCTGAGGCTCAGATTCAGGAGAAGACTCCTAAAAAACTGAAACATGAACACTGGTAATTATCATTACACATTTATTCACCTTACAGTCAAACACTCTCACGTCAAATATTAATAAAGACATTTTAGATTTTAATCTTGGGGTGGATATTATGTAAATGGAACTTTTTTTAGTTTTACGTCGTGTTATGATCTTATTCCCTCATATCTGTTGCTTTGATTCTTCATTCCTGTTTCAGAAATTCTTTAATCTCCATGGCAACCATTCAGCTGTGTAAAACGCCGGGGTGGACGTAGCCCCGCCTTCGAGGCGCAGCTCCTCCCCGCTCAGCTCCTTCAGACTAGCCAGCAGTGATTAGCAAACACCTGGTGGAGCTGCTGCTCAGAGCGAAGCTGGTAAAAACATTAAAGGGTTAATAGAGGAGCCATGTTGGGATGACTTCATGGAGGTGGAGCTTCAGAAAGAGCAGGAGCTTCTTAAAGAGACAGAGGCCCAGTTTCAAGACGTTACATTACAAAGTCAAACCTCTTGTCATCACAGAGAAAGGCTTTAGGAAAGATGCTGCGGAATTAATCCAATTTAGAATAAAATATAAAAATTTGCACATAAAGACAGAACCCTTAAATCCTGTTCAGACCGTTCATTTAGGAGATAATTACACTTTACATTTGGACCGCAGCGGTACCATCAGAACCACTTCTGATCTGACTGAGCAGCTAAGAGAAAGACAGATGGTTTATTAGCCCAAATGACTGGAGGACTTCATGTTTCTAAGAACAGATCAGTTTTTATTTTCCCCACTGATTTCATCAGAAAACAATTCCAGGCTGAGAACAGAGTAAGGACTGATTCTAATCTTCTAAACGTGTCTTTAATTTATAGTTAATGAGCTAAAACATGGAAAACAACCAGCAGTCTATTAAAAACATTTTCCTTCAGAACATTCCAGGAACGTTCTCAGGAAAATAAAACCCACCGCTCGGCTCGGCCGCGCAGCGCCGCAGAGATATTGATTAATGTTGGGCCGTGTCTGGCTCCGGCTCAGGGCCCGGGGCCCCCAGGGACCCGAGCAGACAGATGGAAAGGAGGATGGAGCGGGACACGGAGGGAGAGGAGCAGCTTAACGCTGCAGAGCTATTGATTGACACCAGAGATAAAATCCTCCTGAAGCCGAGCTGACAGCCAGACAGACGGAACAATCCGGCCAAACGGAGCGCGGTCCCGACCCGACCCGAAAGATTACATCCACAGCAATGAGATTCTTCAGTATCCATTACTGATATCTGCTTTTATCCACTTTATCTTGTAATGCTGAGTTTTTCTAGGAGGTTTCTGCTGCTGGATCAGAGCAGTGACAACAAAAAGCTTCTCTAACGCTGTTGGACACAGAGGCAAGAAGAGGAAAATACTGAAAGTAATCAGAAATTAAAACAGCAGAAACGGAGAATAAAAGTAATTAAAGGAGAGGAAACATCTGAGTGTTGCACTGAGCATTTAATGGGCTCCAATGTGAGTCTGAGAAAACCAGCGGCTCAGATTAACGTCAGATAATCTGCAGTTCGTTAGTCTGACCTGATCAAACTGTCATTCAGCAGGTGTGAAAAATGCAACGTTAAGATGATGCATGGTGACTGATGTGCAGCTCCAATGCAGGTTTTAATGCTTCGATCCTCAAGACTGAAAATCTTTGATTTTGCATCCAGGGTTTGAATTCTTTATCTGAAAAGAACCAAACTGGGCTGATTTACGACTCCAGAGCGAACATCCTGTAACGACTGGATCCGTCCTCAGCTCAACTGGACAGCTGAATATGAAGCATGCATTTCAAAACGTACAAAATGCTAAAAAGAAAAGAAAAATGTTGGTTTTGTGTGTGAAATCGCACGGCATTCTGGGAGTTGTAGGCAGAGGAAAAGCTTTAGCTGCTCAGCCTCTCATGGTGAACTAAGGAAGCAACTGAATGCAGTTTCTGAAAACTGAATTTGATTATTACTGTCATGTGAAATGACTTTTGGATGCAGTAAAGGTGGAGCTCCGTTAATGTCAGGGAAACATTTGAAATGTAATCTAACAGGCAGAGACTTTTGATCTGTTCAAACATCCATCTCTAAAATAGGAGTTTTGCAGCTTCAGTGGTCAAACCAAATTATTTGATCAGATCAGCATCAGTAGATGTTTTCTCAGTTATCTGCCTGCTTATTCAAATGTTGTTCCTGTAGCTCTAACAATCATTAAAGCACCTTTTTATGGTCTGACCGCTGCGGTTACTTCTGTTTCTGCTGATCAGCCAAGCAAAGGTTCCTCATATTCGACACCGAACACTTCAGCAGGTTCAGGTGACTCTGGATTCCTGCGTTTGCTGGAAACGGAACAAAAAGGGGAAGGTATTCAAATAATGCACACAGCGTCTCGCTCTGATTGATAACATGCAAACACAGCTGGGAACACGAAGCGAGTCCTCAAAGAGGAAAGATTCAGAGAGAAAACTGAATAACACAATCCACCAAAAGGCTTTAATAATGTGCTGTAAGTCGACAGCGTTGATGTTTTTAGTGGTTTGTGGGTCATATTGGATGATCTGGAGCCCAAACTGGCAACCAGTAGCTGCATTTTTATTATTGTGTTTTCAATTACAGTGTTTCCTTTAAATAAGAAACAATTAAAATCCCACATAAATGAGTTTTTAACACAATAAGTCATTAAAAACGTGCGGCGGTGCCATCTTCCTCCAACCACTTCCTGTCGTCTCCTTTGTCTTTTCCTCCAGCAGCAACATCCGGTTTTTGATCACGACTCGTGATGCAAAGAGGGTTTTGATCCATCGATAGTCGAAAAAACTCCTCATCCTAACGCAAAAAAAACGATCAAAAACCAGGAGTTACTTTCAAAATCTGCCTTCTTCCATTAAGATAATTTAATCTGAGTTTCCTGCGTCGACGCAAATGCAGGTAAAATGGCAGAAATCTTTCACAGTCTGAAGATTTGGTGGAAACTGTAAAGAAAACTTTACAGCCAACAGTGAAGAATCCTGATCCAGTTCATGTGACGTTACTTCACATTTAAAGCAGAGTGGGATTCTTCCTGAAAACCCGAATGAGGGATGATCCAAAGGTTGAGATGCTTCCATCCACCTGCAGCAGTTTGTGGCGTTTGGAGCATCAATCAGATCCAGATGACAGAGACATGGAGCTGATCCAAGCCCAATCCATAATCAATAGTTTATTTTACTATTAATATTACTATTACAGCTGCAGTGTGACCAGTCTACATGGTTCATACTCTGAGCTGAAGTTGTTCAGGTGGAGAAGCAGAAGCCGACAAACTGATCAACCCTGAAACAAAGAAGAATTTGGTGCAGATCCCAAAATTCAGAGAAAATGAAAGACATGAGGGAAAATATGGATGTGATTCAGGTAAAACCTTAGAATCATGTCAGAAAGCCACAGCGCCGGGTTTCAGCTGATGTGATGAAAGAACCAGGAACTCGTCCAGAAGGACGCAGACGGGCGCTGAAGCCCGGTGTCGTAGCGGCGCGGGTCTGAAGGTGATGGCGTGTTCGGAGGAGATTATTGGCAGGACTTCCTGTTGGACAGGAAGACGCAGCCAGCTGTCGCAACAGTTTGAGTCTTTGAAACGACTAAAATATCCTCAGCAGCTAAAGCTCCGCTGGGCTTTCAGGGTTATGGTTTCCACTCTATTCATGTTTATATTCCTAAAATATACATGAAATGGCTGCTTCAGGCTCACCAGAGAGGAAAGGAGAATCAAAACAAAAAGAAAAGATTATCTGATGGTAACATTTCTCACTGAAACAGTAAACTGAGACAAGAGTGAAAGTAAATCCAGGAACAACTGAACAGTTCATCTGGACAAACAGAGGAGAAAATGGAGAAATCCACCAAAAAATGACTAATATAATAATATACATGGCACTGGAGGCAGGAAATCATCCGAGGCTCGTAAAACAAAAAAACACATAAATAAGAAATATTTCGTTATTTGTTAAAAAGGGGAAACAAAATGTAACTTAATAAATAGTTCTAGTCATTTCAGTTTGTTCATATAGCAACAATTTTCCATGAACGTCTCCTCAAAGGTTTTTAGAAAGGAAATAAAACAAAACAGTTATTACATTAAAGAAGTTAAACAAGACATAGAAGAAAGAAATGAGACAAGAAACAATCAACAAACAATAAATTTAGTCTTTAATAATCTTTAATCAGTCCAGGTTTGACTTTTCTGTATAAAGCAGTTTAAGGAGGTAAAATGCTTAAAATTTGGAAAAATAAGTTTTATTGGAAAAATTGGTTTCTGAATTTGTTTCTGTTCATTATAGAATAAAACAGTTTGATCTGTGGGTCTGTCTAACTCTGAGGAGATTTTAATGTCACACTAATAATAAAATCATCATTTTATGTTTTCATGGATCCCATCAGTCTCTGAGGATGTCTACATGGTTGATCCAGTTCACTCCAGACTCCACAGAAACAGAAATTTAAAAAACCCCAAAACTATTCCTGTTTGCTTTAAGAAGACCTGGCATGGATTCTTCCCCCGGTGGCTCGGATCTGTTTGTTTTCACTTTTGAAACTGAAAGATGTGGCTAATAAAAAGGAGTTTGAGTCCAGATTAACGCGCTGGGTGAGCTGGCTCCGCTCTGCGGCTCTACTAATTGAGAGGATTCACACTGAGAGGCTGCCTGGTTTCTATCGACGCAGGAGGAGCGCTGCCAGACGGGTCAGGCTCTGGGCCGGAGGTTCACTCTCCGATATGTTGTTGGATTATCGCAGTGTGGCCGTGGAACGGCTGAGTCGTGACCTCTGGTGGAGGTCAGGTTGTTTTCAGGTCAGACGCTCGTTAACGTGCTACATGCTACTTTCAATTTGTTCCCATAACAGACATTTTAAAAAAGCTTCAAATCACTAGAATATTTCCTCTGGTGTGGTTACAGGTTTTCAGAAAGTTATTAGCATCTTTATTAAACATAGATTTATATTTCTATTGGCACAAACTGCAAATTACAGCCAAATCAAAACCCTTTCCAGCTAACTGAGAGTCTATTTCACTCAGTCAGAACTTCCACACCAAAGAGTTATTTTGAAACTGTAAAACACTCTTTTTTTTTTTTGCAGTTTTATTATGAGTATAAAGAAATTATTCTTGTCATTGCATGACTTTATTCTTGTAAATGTAACTAATTTAAGCAGCAGTCGTTAGTTATTTATATCAGGAGTAGAGGCAACGTCACACTGGGTGAGAGGCAGCAGTCTCTAAAACTAAACGTCTGCCTTCCTGTTATCTTCTAAAAGTCTTCTGTGAGTTTTCTCCTCTCTGTACCAACTTTCACACTGAAGAGGGTTGTTGCCCTGGCATATGGTGTGTTCACTGACCAGAAAAAATTGGATTTTGAAACATTTTTGCTGGTGAAGGTGAAAACCATCAGATTCTGATCACCAGCTGCTTTCTGGACATTTCCTGTAATAAACCTGAAATCCTCCTCAGAGGTTTCTCTAGTAAAGCTGCAGTAACGTCACCAGGACATTTCCACAGTCAAACTAAAAGTTTTCCTTTTATTCCTAATGATGAATCCAGGAAAGTCAAACTGAGACGCCAGTCTATTTTTTATTTTTTTGTTTAACCTTCCTTCCCGTCTGTCATGTTTAATTCCTCCGTTTGGACCTGGATCTACAGTGTGCAGGACGACGTTACCTGCACAGAGAAACACCTTCTCTCATGTTCTGAACAGCAGAAAGCAGAGAATCGGTTCAGACTCTCTGTCACTGTGACGCCGACCAGAACAAATGTCTCTGCAAGGCTGTTTGTGCTCAACCCAACGTGTCACATCTATTTGTCTGCCTGCTCTCCCACTGCGCAGGTGTGTGTGTGTGTGCAGGTGTGTGTGAGGGACCAATAAGCTCTTTTAACTTTGTCTCCCTGCGTTCGGCCCGTTCTGACCTGATCTCAGCCCCTGGACGTGAACGGATCGTCTGGCCTGACTGGCCTCGCCAAAATAAAAGCTATTTTCAAAACCTGATTTATATGACAGTGTAAGAGCCATGCTAAGAAAATAAAATAAAAATATGAGAATAATGTCATAATACTATAACTTTTTTCCCACATTATGACTGTATTGTCATTATTTAGATTTTATTCTAATACTATGATCTTATTGTCATACAACTTTATTTTCATAATATTATGACTTCTCATTATACGGTGATTTTATTCTTATTACGACTTCATTCTCATCATACCACATATTATTCATTCTCATTATACTAACATTTTATACATGTTTTATTTTGACTTTATTTTTCGTACAACTTTCTCATAAGTTTTCATTCTCATTAAGATTTTATTGTTGTACAAGTTTATTCTCGTCATAATTTTGTGACTTTAAAGTGACATTTCATTTTAGTTTTTAAATTATTTCTAATCTTCAGCAGATATGCACCGACGTTTTAAATTAGAAGAGAAATTCATTGAAAAAAGCTTTTTGGTTAAACATGAATTTCCTTGGTTCTGTTCTGACTGACTTTCTGCTGCTTGGTGAGATAAAGTGTGAACACGCAGCAGAGATAACGCCGGTGTCTTCCTGTTGCACAATGAGCATCAGGCTGAAGTTTACTCACATTACTTAACGACTCGTCGTTTTGGTCGTTTCCCGTCAGGCCAAACGGATCATAAATAAACTTTTAGCCTCCAGGTGAATCACATCGTCTCCAGTCTTTATGTATTTGGTAAAATGAACCTGAAAAAGAAGAAGTGGAGGGAAATTTGGAAATTATTATTGGTCATAATCTGGTTAAACAAACGGAAGCACATTAACATTCAGTTAGGTCCAAATCTAGTCATCTCATCATGTCAGAGATATTATCTATCTAATGTTAAACTAAATGAAACATAGTTATAGTAGAGAACATGCACATGTTTTAGATAAAATAACATTGACACAAATAGTTAAAATAAAATGTTTTGGTTCAACATGACATTTCAGTCGCTGCATGATTTTTGTCTGAGATTCGACTCGACCATTCAAATTGTAAATCTAATTAGACAAAATGTAAGACGCACGTCTAATTCAAAGTGAGATCTGTTACAAACTTCACTATGGCCAAAAATGTAAAAAATAAACTTTTCTTCTAAAACTGATTCATGATTACACATGAATTTATACTCTTACTCACTGAGTCAGTGTTTCTGTACCATAAATAATAACTAAGACATTTTAAAATAATGCAGAAAAAGCAGAAGTACGTATTTTTGGTTTTAAACATTTTTGTGATGTTAGATCAGCAGGCATAAACTCAGCGACCGAGGAAACCAGAAACACAAACTTCTTACAAAAATCTACTGGCTGGCATCTTAAAGTTCTGATAACAACCAGGAAACCTGACCAAAACCTGACCAAAACCTGACCAAAACATGACCAAATCCTGACCAAAACATGACCAAAATATGACCAAAACCTGACCAAAACCTGACTAAAACATGACCAAAACCTGACCAAAATATGACCAAAACCTGACCAAAACCTGACCAAAACATGACCAAAACATGTCCAAAACATGACCAAATCCTGACCAAAACATGACCAAAATATGACTAAAACATGACCAAAACCTGACCAAAACATGACCAAATCCTGATCAAAACATGACCAAA
>CAEFZY010019494.1:0-20219 GCA_903066815.1 Brachyrhaphis roseni | reverse complement strand
ATCCATCCATCCATCCATCCATCCATCCATCCATCCATCCATCCATCCATCCATCCATCCATCCATCCATCCATCCAACCAACCAACCAACCAACCAACCAACCAACCAACACGTTTATCCTGACATGACTGTGAGGGGTCCTGGTACCTGTCTCCATTGGGTCACCCAGTCCATCACAGGACAACACAGAGACAGACAGGACAAACAACCATGCACACGCGCACCCCTACTCACTCACTCCTAATGACAACTTAAAGAGACCAGTTGACCTAACTTTTGTTTTGTTGGACTGTGGGAGGAAGCCGGTGTACCTGGAGAGAACCCACCATGCACAGGGAGAACATGCAGAAAGACCCCTGGCCAGGATTCGAACCCAGGACCTTCTTGCTGCAAGTGCAGTGCTTAAACTTCTATAATGCTGTTCAATTCATTCTGATACGGTTTAATAGATATATAACTGACATACAATTTTTGTCAATCTAATAAAATGGGGAACATTTTTCAGGCCATTTTGCTCCTTTCATAATGATTGAGTGAACAAACTGAGCAGGACACTGATGTTATTTTCTATTACATGTCCAAGATGTTTTTTCTCTCTAGTTTGCTCTCCTGCTTATGGTTTTCAAATGTCCAGCTCAAAAACGTGATAACTAAAAGTCGAGCGGTTTAAAACCCTTCGTTCTACTGACTCTACACTCCGTGGAAAGTTAACGAATGATCCAGCTTCTGGTGAAGCTATACATCACAGTGTGTACTGCTGTTTATTTGCAGTATATCTTTGCTGCTTCACTTTTCACACAGTTTCATTTGAATCAAACTGCAGCAGTGGAATGGACCAGTACGTAAATCCTGATGTGTGTGCAGGAGTGTGTGTTTGTCTGAGATGGACTGGTCCTGATAGTGTTGTAAGTGCTATATGGTTAAACAATAGTGCGCGGTGAGGAAGCACCCATACAGAGGGTGTCATATATTACAAGAAAGGCAGGCTCCAAACAAATTATAGTTGTGTCTTTGTGTTGTTCTTAGCCCTCCATTTCTTCTCTTCTCTCCCTTCTCTCTCTTTTTCCTAGTGTTATATATTTTCACACTTCAGCGAGTCCATCGT
This sequence comes from Brachyrhaphis roseni, assembly GCA_903066815.1. NCBI lineage: Eukaryota > Metazoa > Chordata > Actinopteri > Cyprinodontiformes > Poeciliidae > Brachyrhaphis > Brachyrhaphis roseni. The sequence continues at coordinate 19,113 of CAEFZY010019494.1, read as the reverse complement.
ACGCACACACACACGCACACCCCCCCCCACACACACGCTCTGCTTGTCTGGCTGTCTCCTCGGCTCTCCTCCTCCATACCGTCATTCTGCCGCCCCCACTCTCTCTCTCCCTCTCTCTCTCTTCATCCTTTACAGCATTTTCCTTCTTATTTTTCTTTCTCACTTCGTGTCACCCTCCCTCTCCCTTCGCTGTCCCCTTCCCCCTCTCTCTCCTTCTCTCTTGGGTCATGTTGCAGCAGCTCCAGCAGAAATAATAGGAGCAAAGGCGTGAGGTTGTTATTTGCATAGAAATAGCATGACGCCCCAGGCAGCTTCAGGAGAAGGACACAGAGATCATTTGTCTCAAAATTGTAATGAAAACTTTTGCTGAGACAGAGATTTCTTTCCCTCATCAGTCCCCCTCCACACCCCTACTCCTTCTCTGTACCCTACTGTCCGATCTTTACACTCTCTTCTCCCGTCTTTCCTTTCCGTTGTTGCACAGTGTGATGTGAAATTAGATGACACATCAGTATTGCGCTGCTGTGCACCACCAGCATGCCAGTCTTGCTGGCAGTTTGTCAAACATTGCAGGAAATATGGTGGAGTCCAGATATCTCTGTGGTGAAGAAGAAGATTTGTGGAAGTGTGAGGCTGATAAAATGGCTCAGCACGTCACAGTAGATCAGAAACACATGAAAGAAAGGAGACAGAGCATCTAGAGCCTACTGCAGTGTTTTCTGCAAATTAAGATATTTTCACATTTTTTTCCAGAAGCTCTAAGAACAACAAAATGGGTTCTTCTTTTAAGTTGAGTTAGTTTAAAATAGCAATGGATAAAATAGAATATGTTTAAAAATTAAAACTATATTAAAAATGTGCAGACAAATCAAATATAGGTTTTACACAGTTACAGTTTCAAATTAATTATGTTTTTATTTTTTTCACCTTTTGAAATGCTGAGGCCTAAATTAAACAGTATCAAAATACTAATCCTTGGTACTTACCATAAACAGAACAGATTACTGTGTGTGTGAGCAAAGAAAAGACATGCTACAATTGTGCAATGTTATAGTTATATATAAACAATGTAGTTACAGTTACTATTTTAGTAGTATTATTATTAATTTTATAGATGTCACAAACATTTCAGAACAGTTATGAAATTTAGGCAAGTTAAGTCTAGAATCGTCTCAATAGTTTTATGACTGGGATGTAGTTGAATACATTCATATATTTTACAGGTTTCTTATCAAATGTTTTTAGTTGTTTTAGCTTTATATTTTATATTCTGGTTAATGCAAACTGTATTTATTTACTTATGTTTGGATAAAAATTAAGTGGTTTGTGCCATTAGGTTGAAGTCTTGTAGAACAATAAGAGATCATTCTAAAATCAAATCTGTTATTATCAAAATAAAAATTTATTTAGAAGAAAATTTTTTAAAAGATTTAATTTTTTACATTACATTTTTATGTACACAACATATTGGAAATACTTTCATCATTGTGCACAGATGATTGTTTGGAAGGACTTTTCTTTAACATTGTAAAACACAAGTCAAAAGTAAAATAAAAAAATAATTAAATTTTGCTGAAATGACAGAACAACTCTTTAACCAAACTTCTCAAATGTTTAGTAAACAAAAGTGTTCTGATTAAATCAACCACCCAACTGGTTAGTTTCAAGGTGTGGAAAAAAGAAACACAAGTAAAACTTTACAGCGAAGAAGGTTTTACCAAAAACATTGTATATCTTAGGTTGACTTTAGGAAACAGCTATGCTGCTGTAATCCCAATAACAGCAGCATAGCTTTTTTCTTTTCTGATTTGTGTGGCCTGTCTTGGGAGGAGGGGCTTCTTAACATTAGCATAATGCTAATGTGCCGGTGTGCTCAGCAGGCCCTGCGTACCATTTAGCTTCAAACTTTAACTGTGACACTGAAAAGTCAACGCTTTCTTGATAAAATTGCAGATTTTGTATAACAATAATCTGACTTGCAAAAGCGGACAAACTAAACTAAAACTAAATTGAAAATGAAATCACAATTGCTAAATATAATAAAAAATAAATAAATGTCACAACTATTACATGTGTAAGATTAAGTTAATCAGACCAAACAAATGTAGTCACTTTCTTACTGCAGCAACTTATACATCAGATACACATTTTAATCTTAGCTAAGTATGTTGTTTAATTTCCTATGATTTTCTGTCATTTTTGCTCATAGTTCTGTTTCAGAATTTTAATTGAAGGTGAGTTCACAGATTCATTACATTGCTAATGCATCAGAGAAGCAAATCCTGAACATTGTTTTTTTTTTATTCATGCCTGTGTCAAAGAATAAATGAACTAACTGGAGCTCTTCTGTTTCTAAATGCTCTTCTCTCTCTCTCTCTCTCTCTCTGTCTCTCCACTGCTGCTGCTGCTCATCCTTTCTTCCATCCCCTTTCCACACCTTTGCAGTTTTGGCCGTTTTATGCCACTATTCCCATTTACGGAGTTGTGAAGTTTCTCATGCACTATTCCATTTTGGCCTTATTTTTGTCCAGCCTCCCTGCATCATCCATTTGTCTCCAGCACCAAGTCATCACTCCACGTCAGCCAGTCATCACTCAAGAACCCAATAAGATCCTTTTTAACTTCTCCTGATTTTCTGTGATTCTTCATTTATAGACTCACACAGAGTCTCGTTTTCATGTCAAAACCGTGAAATACAGAAGGGTGAATTTTGTTTTACGTATCAGCTTTTCTCAGTCATGTAGACAGATCTGGGATTATGCAAAAATGCACTTTCTATTTTATTTCTAATTTCTATTGATGAATTTCTGTTTTTCTGTTTTGTGAGCAAAACAACAGCAATGAAATTAAGCAAAATGACCAATGTTAAATTGAAGAGTATTGGGGGAATTCATCAGCTGCACACTAGAACAGGAAAATTGATTTCAGTCATGTTAGAGATGCTTGGTTCACAATGGTTTAAAACCAACAAAAAATTGCATCATAAACAGACACTTTATAATGCAATGTTATACTTTAATAAATCATTTCAATGGGCCTCTGCTTACACCAGTATAAGCAGGATTCACTGAGGCCTGCTTATGCTGACCAAACGTCTAGTGTATTGTCACCTTATAGAAGCAGCAGTAGGATTTTATATTTTTCTTTACTCTGATCTTTTCAGTATTTTGTTCACTGTTTCCTTAATTGTTAGTTATTCTAATAAATGAACCAAGTAAACTGTCTCACCTGGTAAATCATTTAGAAAGATGATAGCTGTAACATAGTTGATGACAGGGTGGAGGTCCACAAACACAGGTCCACACACACACAGGTCCACACAACTTAACACCATAAGTTAACAACCTTTCTCTACAGAAAGTGTCTAATTGTGAAGATTTTATTCAGTGGATACAAGCAGACTGTCATACATGAAAAGGAAACATACTCAGCTTCAGTGTGTAAGTAGTTTTTCTTAAAAACGTCCAAATATAAACTGTGAAATATGTTTCCTGGTGCTGGCTAGAAGGTCTGCTCAGAACTGATTGTTGTTCTAATCCACTGCTGATAAATTAAAGAGAAGAAGAATTTTATTTACCACATAATGTTATTGGTAGATGAAATTTTAATAAACAATATCCTGTTCTCATAGACGTCCAGAGCAGTGCTACTGACCCTTTGGTAGGTCAAAGACATTTGCTGTATGTTTGAACTAGCAGGACTGTCTGTTGAGTCTCAATAGTTTTCTAGGAAGCACAAAATGTTTTTGAATGTACAGCCTGACACATTTCCTCTTGGTTCTCATGTTTTAGTTGCTCCTGTAAAATAGTCTTCTGTGCAGCTTTGCCTGAGGGAAATGTTTAAAGATCTGACATCCTGTGTCTCACACACATCTGCACACGCATATTTGCATGCACACATTTACACACGCTATCACCCACCTCTGCACCCCGCTGTGCCCGTCAAGGATGCACTTCCAACACAGCTGCCACCGAGTGGGTGGGTGGGAAAGTGGGTGGTGACCCTGGCCAGCGAGGGCCATTGGACCAGCCCACTGACACTCTGACACCTTCCCTCTCCATCTTCACCTCCATCACTAAACCAGGACATTTTACTCAACTCCGCCCTGTTGATGGACACCTCACTGTGGTGTCCCACCGCGGGGAGCTTCTGAGCACAGCAGGGAGATGATGGGTAGATGCAACCGGGAGGTGAAGGAACCATTTCACTGACAAACATGACGTAATCATGTTGATCTGGTAATCACAGCCACAACTCCACACAGCTGAAAGCATACTGAGAACAGAGAGGTTCTGGGAGATCTGCAGCAATCAGAGCAAACAGATGCCAGCCTTCCTCTGCTCCTCTGGAATATTAATCACATTTCTTAGAGACTGAGAAGATGTGTGTTTCATTGCACTGTGTGTGACAGGATATGTGTGAAAGAGAGAGAGGAAACGAGGGACTGTTTGCTTGCCTGTTGATGTGGATGCATGTCTGTGTTTGCAGAGGTTGGAATTTAAACCTGCAATGGCAAGATCTTCTCTGTTTACTGTCTTGCAGTGATATGTGCAGCTGGTGTGTGTGTGTGGGGGGGTGTGCGGGGGTGTGTTTGCATGTGTGTCTTCATCTAATTCGTCCACCAATCCAAGGTGACCGTGCTGGCTGACGCCTGAAGGCCCCCAGGGCAACGCTGACAGCTTAAGGTGCTAGTCAGAGATTTGTAGTCCCTACACCCTCCACCCTCCACCTCCTCTCACCAATACCCATAAGCCACCAGGGCCATAAACCAAATCGCGACCCCCTCCCAACCAGGAGTGATGGCTAAAGAGGTTAAAACAAAAGAGGCCAGACACGAGAGGCGGGTTTGTTGCAAAAGATGCTTCCCCCCATTTGGGATTGAGCGCCTGATAGATGGAGACAGAAGAAAGGGGGAGAATTCTGACCCAGAAGGTCAAAGGTCAAGGGTTGTAGCAGGGGAAAGGAAAATGAGTTCAGTGGCCTCAGCACCATTCTTCAGAGCTGGCGCTCCTTCTAGACACTCACTCACATCAAAGCAGTGCATGCTGGGCTGCATACACACTCCTGCACCCAGAGTTTTATTTAGATTGCCTCTGCAAATGTCAGCTGGTGAGGCATAATTTTGTTATGAGTTGGTGCTATGTAAATAAACTAGTTGTATTAATTCCATTATGTACAGTAATAATGATTATGTTAATTGTGCCATAATCAACACATCACTGAAAACTGAAAGTTTTAGGCCTCTTTGTCAACTTCAGTCACAAAGTGTTTGAACATTAGTTCTTCGTAACAGACACACTCAGTCAGTTCATTTATTTCACTGCCTCAGTTCACTAAGTGAAACATTATCCAGAATAATTCCACACAAATGGCTGATTCCAAGCCTCCCTTTCTGGTAGTTAGTTATGACTTACAGGTAATAAAAACACATTTAGAATGAGAATATTACCTTAGACCAATTAAAACATTTAAATGTGTCTTAGTGAAATTCATGCTTAGTACCTGCTTCAAGGTTATTTTCAACAGGTACTTTGAAAACATTCCCCTGACCAGAATGTCATTTCTGTCTTATTTAAGAAATTAGAACATTCGTCCCGTTGAGTTTCATTTGTCAGATTAAAAGTACCTTTTGAAAATAACCTTGAAGCAGGTATTAGAAATACTTTTTACTTTAGCCCACATTTCTGTTTTTAAAAACAGTTTTATAGTTTATTGATCTGATATAATATTCTAATTAAAAATGTCATGTTTTTATTAGCTGCAAGTGATAGGTTCTAAAGGAACTTAATGATAACATTCCTAAAATAAATGGGCTTTTCAGTAACGTTGTAGTTAATTGAATATGTCTATGAATAAAGCAGTGAGTTTTGTAGTGACTAGGTTTAACTCTAGAACAACTGTTACTGATGTACTTTGTATTATCATTTCAGTTACCTCCTATACATAGTGTCATTTTTTTCCGTGCTCCTCTCACATTTTGTCTGTGCATTGATTGTTCGGTCACATGTGTGGACGGTCGCACAAGCAAACACACACTTCCTCCCTCTTGTGATGTGGTGTGAGGCCATCAGAGTCAGGGCTTGCCCTGCATGGGCTGCAGAGGGCTGTGCCAGGGAACAGATGGTGGTGGCTGGGCAGGAGGGCAGCAGGGCACAAAGGCAGCGGACACAGTGGGAACGCTGAGCATCCTGTGGCCTCCACTGGGCACAGACAAGCAAAATACTGATGCAGGTCTTTTTTGCCTCTTCACTGACACAAACATTGCAATATTTTCTGTAAGGAAAAGTTGCAGTCACAGCAAATTGCTGGTAGAAAATGGAAGTCAGCCAGTTTCTAGACTGTTCTTCAGGCCACTGGCAAAGAAGGCGCCATTACATATGTATGTTTAATCACAAAGTTAGAGGTTTTAATGATCATTAACCTGGAAATGAAACTGTATAATGTTTACTTATTCTACTATGTATATCAGGTAGCACAAACATAAAGTACAAACATAAAGTCAGCTACTGATTATCAACATATTGTTCCATCAGGACATCATTAGTTTTCTTCACTCCTGTAAGTTTTTTCTTTTTTTCCAGATTTCAACATGCTAAAGCAATTTTCCAGCCTTTTTCACATACTCTCAACTGGATTTAGGTCTGGACTTTGACTGGGCCATTCTAATGCATGATCTAAATCGTTTGGTTGCAGTTCTGGCCATATGTTAACAAACTAGATGTTTGCAGCGATCGTGACACAGTGTCACGATTGCTGCAAACATCTAGTTTGTTTTTTCAGTATCTCCGAATGTTTAGGATAGTTTAAATACTTGTGAACTCTGACCTGCTCCCCTGTCCTTGCCAAAGGAAACATCCCCACAGCATGATGCCACCACCACCATATTTCACTGTATGGATTTGGTTTCCACAGATGTCATGTTGTGTGTGTTTTCCACCACACTCTGAAGCTCTCCCAAAAGCTACCCAGACCTTTGGCTGCTCTGACAGGTTAGTTGGATAACCATGTCTTTGTAAATGTGCAGTTTTTCTACAATATTTCAATTTTCAGTTGAAGCGTTGCCTTATCTCTGTCTGTCTGATGTATAACCAACTAACCTCTGAGGCCATCACATATTCACAGATTTACACTGATATTAAATTACCTACAGGTGCTTTATTATGCACTACTTTGTGTTGACCTATTACATAAAATCCCCCACAAGTTTGTGGTTGGCACATGATGAAATGTGAAAAATGATCTGCATGGTGGTCCTAACCATACTGACCTACCTACCCTCTCCAAAAAAAAAACAAACATGACTGAATCTAATGTTTAACATCTGATAAGACCTGGTACATCAGATTGTGTTGTCAAATTAAATTTCTGCATGAATGAAACAAATAAAGGCACTACACAAATAAATGTACCTTAGGGAAGAAAGAATGATGAAGGATGAAACAAACCCAGGGAACTTTTGTCTTGCTTCCTGCTAAAGCATAAACCAGTACTGTGGTGATGTCAGATAACAGTTTGTCATGATGTCTTCTGACAGTCCTGAGGGATGAGCTCCCCAGGGGTCCTAAATGCCCGCAGGCTAGCCTGGACATCCATGGACTCCCTTCATGAGCCTGAGCATATATTCTTTCTTGCTTTTGCTGTCACACATGTTGATGAAATGTTCTTTAATACCTAATCGACAGTATTGACATCCCAGTGGAAGGCAGGGATCCCCCTGAGGGGCATAAACTATTGATTTTGAGGGACTATGGGGCCACTGTACCCCGGTGACATTCCCAGTCCGGCTTCTATTATTTGGAGATTAGTAGAGCTATTACGCCTGCTAGGCCAGATGGAAGTAACTCTGAGCACAGCGGCAGGCAGATGAGCCTGAATGTCAACTTATTGTTGGAGAAAGAGTTTATTCAACAATAGGATTTATTCACAAAGAACAGTTGCAACTTTTCCTCGGTCATAGGAAAGACTAATCTTACCTGGGCTTAGACTAAAAGGTTTTTGAGAGTGTTTATTTAATGTTAATGTATAATTCAATTCAGTTTAATTTATGTATCACCTGTTCACATTATGTCATCTGTATTCCATCGAGTCATTGACTTGCAGCATCCAGTCCTCCTGGACCAGCATGTGGTGACAATCACTGGCTTCATGTCACTGACTTTGAAGCAGTCCTTCACACAGAGCATGTGGAGAGGAAAACTATCCTTTAACAGGAAGAACCCCCCAGCAGAAATAGATCCTGTTTCAGTGTGAACGGGATTCTGCACAGATAGTAAAAAAACGAAGAGAAGTACTGAACCAGGAGTCCTTTCTATGTTAGAGAAGCCTTATAGGTAATAGTATCTCATTTAGAGGCTTCATCGAAGAGGGAACCACATTCTAACAGAAAAGCTGCTTTTATAGGCTGGAGGAAGAAAGAGCACACTAAACCTGAGACAGCAGCGTTAGAGAACGCTGAAGGGTCAAGTGCATCATCTATGGAGGAGAATGTAAAGGTCTTTAGATTGACAACACCTTGATGAACACGTGTTTACACCTTGAGTTTGGAAAGTTATTTTAATTTAAAGTCACGGTGCATTTAAGATCACATTTTCTTTTCGAAAACAACCTGGTTTACTTAAAGAGAAGCTTGTGGCAGGCTAATGCAGCAGAGCTCAGCTAAAATGGAGTTTCTTGGCCAGGTGCTCTGTGCTCTGCACGCTGCCCTGTGGCGCTGGGATGACCTCTGCAAACCGGGAGGCCTCTGTGATTGATTAGCTGGCCTGGGAGCTCCTCTACTCCCCCACTGATAAGGGCATATGGAGCGACATGTCCAGTGGACAACTGTGTTGGCAACACTCATCCCTTATTGTATGCTTGTGGGAGATGACCGGTCTCCTTAGTGACCGTCTGCCTGTAGCCATGCAGTTCTGCATCCGGCTTCAATTGGATGCATGTCACCTGCATTTCTGTTTTTAACTGTGAAGAACTCACAGATCACAATATTGAAACCTTACAGAGAGTTTATCAACAATTAAAAATTGTAATAGTTTACAATATGTAAACTGTTACAAATTGTAATAATTATGTAACAATTTCTACAAATTGATTACAGTTTTTGGCTATAAATTCTTACAATAACTGCTGTTCAATAAAGGATGGATAAATAATACGTTTATTCACTTTGGTGATGAAAGGAGCCTTAAAGAAGGCCATGTGACTTATCTAAAGCTGAATTCAAAATCTAATAAAAATCTTTGTCCAAAACCTGGCACCGTTGTAGCCATAATGTTTAAAGACAAGTCAGAGTTAACCCTTTGGATAAACCTTCTAAAAGTGCAAAGGGTACAGAAGATCTGCAGCTGAAATAACTGAGTCTTTTTTCACACAGAAATAAGGCAAATAATACTTCTTTATACCTTTTGTTGTTTATATTGTTATAATACATAAATATTTAATTGAACTTATTTATTATTTATAACTTGCTCAGTATTATAACAAAACTTTGAACAAAATAAAATCGAAGAGATTTTTCCTTTGCTACTTAGGAGCTTCTCTAAATGTAGTTTAGTAGAAACATGTCCCTCTCTGTCTGTTCTGTATTTAGTACACAGTCTATCTGCTCTTGTTGTTTAATGAGGATCTGATTTTCTTGGCTAAAGCCAGCTCTGTGAATCAGGTGTTGTATTTCTCAATCGTACTATAAATCAAACATGCAGATTAAAAGTCAAGTCAAATTTAATTGTACAGCACATTTCAGCAACAAGCCAATCGAACATGCTTCATATCATAGAAACAAGTACAAAGTGGTATATGTTCAGATGACTTTATAATGATGCACAATCCTTCCAATGTAGAAGGATTGCATTTCATTTCACTAAAATAGTGTTTTAGTCAGAATCATCTTCTACCCTCCTTTGTGTTATGTTTCCATTTGTTACCGTAATTTACAAGCTTGAGCTTAAGATAGACACCAGAGAAATATAGTAGTACTTTTGTGATTGCACATAAATAATGCACCTTATCAGCAAAATGGAAGTTGTTACTGTCATTATGTCTTTGTCATATTTAATAAATTAAGATATATGTCCCAATGAGTCTAGTTTGTCAGATAAAATGTACCTCCTAAAAAAACAAGTTAATACTTTTTATTAACTGACCTATCTTTTTTTTTTTAAATAGTGATGTAATACTTTTCTAAAAAATATTTTTAAATGTTATGTTTGAATTAGCTGTTGGCAGAAGCATCACAATTAGCAGAAATAAAGGATTTCAAACACCCAGCTCTTTCCACCCGTTTATATAATTCTTTTCACGTTGACAAAGTTACAAAAATAAATGGGCTTTTCAGGAATATTCTAATTTATTGAATGGGTCTGTGTGATGCCTTTAATCAAGATTGTTTCTTAAATCTAGCCAAAAATTGTAACTTTCTAAGTTCAATCAGAAGGAGACAGCTGATGTATCATATTCCCTGACTCTCATTGTTAAAAGAACAGAACTCAAGGGATGAACTGGTTCATCACCCAGTGATGCTACTTACAACAAGGTCCCAAATTTTAGACTATCTGCTCAGATTACACCTCTGCTTTTCTTTATACACACACTTATACATGTACATACTGTATATTCTTACACCCCCTTTCAGCACAATCTGTACCTATCAATCAACCCATTACACAAACGCTTGCACCAGCAACTTTTGAATAGACTTACTCTATATTTTAATTTAGTGAATGTGGTTTTAAAGTGAGGTGGTCATCAGGATTTAGGCCAGAGTATAAAATGTAAGATAAAAAAAAAAAAAAAAGCAGATGATTTGCAGCAGTAAGTTCAAGTAGATATCTGTCCGGGGTTAAAAGAGAATGTAATTCATTACAAGGAGATAGTGCTTAGCCATATTCCTCATCCTGACGCTTCGCCGCATGGCAGCTGAGAGGGGTGAGGTGAAGTGAGGGTGAAATGGCCGGCAGTGATGGGATGGTGCAGCCACCGGTCCAATTGGAGGAGGAGGAACAGCGATGAATGGATAAGGGCCAAATGGATAGTCATATTTTACGCTGGGTCACTGTGGAGCGTGCTGTCCAACACTGTAATTACAAGTTTGGTTGGAGGAGCGAGCCAGAGCGAGGGGAAGAAGAGAGACAGAAGAGAAGGGTCGTCTTTGTCATGGCCGTAAATGAAGAGCCGAGCTTAATTGAGTGGTAACCTCTGAAGCTGTTGTGCTAACACTGCAGCGGGATCAGGAGATGGAGAGAAAGAGGGCTAAAACAGGGGGAGAAAAAAAATGCTGATAAGGCCTTTTTTTTTGATCCCCAGTTTGCTGCCTTATCCTCCTAAGCTGTCCTCTGGGCTGAAAGTACACATCTCCTACACAGATGGAGCAGGATCCTTATAAAACTAAAAAAATATTAGAGAAAATAGCAATTGGTCATAAGATGCATTTAAATGTGACAGATGTATACGTCTAAAGCATTTAAATGATATTAAATTATGCAAATTTAAATGTATTAGTTAAACGAGTTAACTACTAAAATAGCTAAACAATAGTGGGATGACAAATAAATACATTTACCTTTTATCCCACTGCGGTTTAACTATTTTAAATCTTCAGAAAGAAGATGTGCATGGCTTCAATTCTTTATATCGCCAGCCCATCAGAGGGCAACAGAGAGACGCAGACATTGACACACACACTCATACCTGAGGGAAATATTATAGTAACCAAATTACCTAACAGTCATGTTTTGGTTGTGTTTGAGAAAGCAGGGTTCCCCCAAGAGAACCATGTTCTGATCCCAATCCTCTTTCTATTTTATTTAAATTGGACTAGTCTGTAAAAACATTTGAATAATTCAACATCTGATCCTTTTCTTATGAAGGAATAATTCTACCTGTACGATACTGTAGAAAAACCCTACTTTATCCACACTGCATCATTACTCTGGGAAGAACATGAAACATGATAAATTACAGGTAGGTATTTAACACAGAGAGAACTCTAACAATCAGTATGAAACAGTAAACCTTCCACCTCACTAACTCACTTATGAGCAAATAGGACAACTTTGACTTGCTCACATGCTTGAGATATTTTTTTTTGTTCCAGCGGACCTTGATGTGTAGTTTTTAGTTTCCTATTGACAGAATTTTGACTTGAACTAAAAACATTTCTGTAGAGACAGAAATATTATGCACAGCATTGAGCTTTCAGAAATGAAGCTGGCATGGAGGCTTAAGGTGACGATACACTGCAGCTGGGTTGGAAATCTCTTCATAACATTGTATTCAAAAGAATCAGAACTTAGCATAGGAAGCTTGTTGTTGGCTCAAACAAATACTTTCAAATATACAACACGTCTCAATTCCTTCTCTCATATTGTTTTCTCATCAGAAACGGTTTCCGGGTGTTGGGTACGCTTTTGAATCCTGCGGCTGCCTGGATGCACAAACCAGATGTCATCACTGCATCACTCCCTCAACTAGCTTGTATTTGTTCAAGTCAGCTGGGATTAACTGGTTTAAACCCAATTTGTTCTTGTTACGTGCGCACAACAACATTCCATTGCCATACACTGAATTCTCGACATTGAGCACCTCTGGAATTTGTAACTATGCTGACAGTTCCACGCGGAAAAAACTGGCGGACGAGCAAGAGCTCCTCTTGATGGAGGTTCACAAAGACAGATAAATTCATGATTCCGCCCATAAAGACCACCACACTCACCTTACACTGCCCTCTAGAGTTGAGCAGAATATGGACTTCAGAGGAGACGATACATTTGGGATAAATGCTGCAAAAAGTGCCAGCCAGATTCCACACATCTATTTTCCATGTGGACTGTACAGGAGTCGAGTAAAAACAAAGCTTAGGCATAACAGAGGCAGGCTGACCTCAGCCCACTCTCCTCATTGGTCCTTTCATAAAAAAACTGGGACAGCAAAAAGCTGCATGAAGCCCATCTTAAGGTGTTTTTTAAAAGAGCATTTGAGCAACAAATTCAAAAGTTTCATTTGTGGTTAATTACCTCTCAAAATTAGACAATTACTTGTTGGCTTCTTTAAATAAATCTATAATCTGTGGTCACACATTAACACCAGAAGATTGACCATCACATTTACATAGCAATCAAGTGCTATTCAAATCTTTTAAAAGTAATCTGTGTGATGTGATTAACGAATAAATTACCAGAGACACAAATTGGAAGAAGAAAAGGTTATTCGTGAACGACCCCAAACATTTACCCTGAGAGACAAAACAAACAAGCAGCAACATTTTCCAAAAGACTAGAAAAAAGTGACTAGAAAAATGCAAAACAAAATAACAAAAAGATTATTTTTGTCTCCCTTACTCTGCGTCTTTCCTTCATGTATGAGGGGTGTCACGTAATCCGTCTGCAGTGCAAGGCTAGGATGGTCATGTTCATCTTGATACTGCAGCAGCAGCTAATTGGCAAGTCAAAGCTGGCATGAATAATCCACTTGGACTTGGTGAAAGTTTGTTTGAGCTTTTTAAATTGAGAAAATGAAGGAGTTTATGCATGGTGGCAAATTCCTTGCTGCTCATTTGAGCACAAGGTAAATCCACCTACAGTGTGATGACACTACATTAGAGGAGTGCAGTATTAATCTTAGGCAAAATTAATAAAGAGCATGTCTTGTGGGTTGGACTGTGTGTCCTATAAAGTTAAAAACAACACCTCAATACGTCTTTCAGTACAGCATGCCTCACAACGCCCCCTCCCACGCCACCTGTCTCCTCCCTCCCCCATTTTCCTATCTGTGCGTCTTTTCAAATTTCCTCTGCTCTAATTTCCCGTCCTCATCCCAGCCATGCAATTGTGGTATCTCATCACAATTTTGGCAGACATTTCTTTTCATTTTCTTTCCTCATCTCCTGTCTTATTTCTGGCCTTCCTCTCCCACACAGCTAAGCCCTAAAACCACCCACCCCACCATCATGTTCTGTTCCCTCTTTGCCCTCGATCTCGTGTTCTTCCTGCAATCTTCTGGCTCGTCATTTACGCCGGCTTGTCTCTTTCAGTGTTGCAAGGTAATAGTGGAATATAGCAAGTCGCCCGTTGAAGAGAGAGAAGGAACAATTTGTTCCCTTTGTATTGAGCGAGGACAGCTGTGATCAAGGGTGTGATCTGCCGACGTTCAGGCCTGGCTCCACAAACACACACAGTCACAGAGCGATGATGATGAGGCCATTTCCTCCCTCATCTCCAGATCCTCATCTAAACGCTAATGAAAAACATGACAATTACCCACAACTCTTTGCACCTCAGCCTTCAGCAGTTGTAATCTTGGTGCTGATATAAAGTGAGCTTGTTGTTTTGCCTGTACCACTCTTTCTTTTTCCAATCTGTCCATTCCCTTTCCCTTTCTCTTGTCCATTTAGGCGGTAGTCCGGCACTGGGTGTGTTCGGCAGCAATGATGACTGCTGCTGAATGCTTTTTGATGACGTGACTGGAATTGAAGATGTAATGATTTTTTTTTTACGCTGGTCAGTTGTGAACTGACAGAGGTTCGGTTTAGTCTGATGGACAGTGGACACACACAAACCCTTCATTTAGACGATGGAGTCTCTGACTTTTTATCTGCGTTTCAACAATATTTTCTAGAAACGGCTCTCTGCAATCAGTGGAACAATAACAGATTTTCATATTATCCAATAATGCTCTTTCAGATTATTTAGTCAGTCTCGGACTAAAAATATATAATTTAAGAATTAAACATTAAATTCAACCTTGGAGAGTTTGATTGTTCCGTGTGTATGATTAGGAGGGTGCATATTAGTGTAGGTGATTTCAGCACATCATCTCCTGAAACCTTTTCTAGCTCTCTGCACCAGGTGATAGCGAGGTATCAGTTATGATGGCACTTTAATTAATTTTGTTTGTCCTGTGGCTGATAGTCATGGACCACTGTGCATCAATGCTGACACTATTGGAACTGATGCGCAGCAGCAGAAAAGCAGGTATAGTATGCATGGAAGCTGTCAGTTCAGACTTGGGCTTGTCGTCATTTCTTCTTCTGTATTTGCTTCGTAAGAGTCAGCATTTGTTCTATCAATATCAAATGAATAGCAAATAAAAAGGAAGGAAGAACTTAAAAACCATAAAAAGGCACAACCCCTGGATTCTTAAGTCCTTAATTATTTACTCAAAATGTTTCAATTTAAATTTAGAAACAATTTTTTAAAAAGCCGCACCGCGCTATAGGCCACATGGTTCAAAGTGTGGGAAAAAAGTAGCGGCTTACACTCCAGTAGTTAAAAAAATAAACAAAAAATAATAATAAAAAAAACATTGCTCAACTGAAATTTGATTTCTTTTCATTTATGAGTTGTAACAAAAAAATAAATAAAATGCAATACATACTGATATAAATATGACTAGCTACAAAATTATAAAAATCCCTGAACTTTAAAAATTAATCAAGTTTTGTTTTGATTTAGATTTTCCTAATCATGTTTGCTTTATAACTGTGCCTTGCAAAAGTATTCATTCCCTTTGATGTTCTATATTTTGACACATTGCATTCATAAGTATGATTTTTAAATTCTTTTTCAAAAAATAAAAAAAGTGTGTGCCCCTTTTCCTGACCCTCTATTTAGTCAGATTTGAAAGATAGCAGGGATTTTCCAGTTTTGCCACAGATTCTACATTTGATTTACTTCTTGAGTCTGACTGGCCCTTTCTAGCGGTAGATCTGCTGTTGTCTTTAAGATCATTGTTCTCATGCTAGGGTTTGAGCTAATCCTGCTATTGTGGCTTCCTCTGTGTGTCTGGGCTCGTTGTTCAGCTGAAAGGTGAAACTTGTTGCCGGTCTCGTCTCTTGCAGCTTCTAACGGGATTTCTTCCAGGATTGCCAGTATTTATCTTCATCCACCTTCAGGTCCAACCAGCCTCTTTGTCCTTGCTGAAGAAATGTGTCCCCCAATCAGTTTTTGCTTTCCTCCAAATACATTGTTGTTGTTGTTTTTTTTTTGTGGCATGTATTAAACTGCAAGGAGGACTTCTTATGGCTTTTTTCAACAACTGCTGTCATAGCAGAACTGTAGAGTGTACAGCTAATAGATTTTCTGAGGCTAAGGTCTCTTTGTCTTGTGTGTCGTCCTCAGTTGTCTATGTTTTGGTAGGTTTGTAGCTGTTTTTAAAATATATTTAATAAGAAAACACTGTCTTAAATTTGTTTGTCTCTCTGCGTCATATTTACATTCAAATTAATACTCATTCAACCAAGAACTTTGTATCTGATAGAAAATTCTCCCAAAACGTAGTAAGACTGCAGAAAAGTTAGCTTGGGAGAATGTTGTTCTTCTGTTTTTATTTACATTTTAAAGAAATTCAACCTGGAGAGACTCGCAAAGACTCACAAAGAAAGAGCTGCAATTACAAAGTTTTATTTGACATAAATGAATTAAGGTTTTGGCACTGGGACCTCGGCTCTGTAAACTGCAATAAGCTTGGATGATCAGCTTAGAATAAGGATTAAGGACGTTTCCTTCGCAGAGCCCGGACACTGGTGGTGGAGGCCGAAGAGAGGACGGAAGTCTGAAGGAGATGGGAGAACATGGGTGGAGAAGAGGTGGAGGTGGGTTGAAGCTGGGCTGGTGAGACGATGGAGCCAAAGATGGAGGCTTGTTTGATGACTGGCTATGGTAAGACGTGGTCTGATGCTGATAGGCTGTGGTAGGCCTACATGACAGCCTGACTGGATGATGCAGGTGAGGCTGAAGCTTCTTCCAGTTTGAATTTATGCTTGGTCTTCATTTCAATTTAAGAACTGTGTTTCTACTTAGTTTCCTGCATCCTCCCTCACTTAGTTTCCTTCCTAATCCTTTTGAAAGGCACTTCTATTACCTCCTCATTTGATTTTCAGATGATGAATATGCAGTGATATGAAGAATATTAATTTGTTCATAAACGTAAATTCTTAAATTTCAACTGGATGTTCAAAAAGTCCACCTCATATGAAAAATGTCCTTCAGAAGCCAGTAGGTCTCTGCTCTGGAGAAATGGATGCAGGAGAGCAGAGCCACATGCTTCGGCACTATTTTGATTATTCATAGAAAATGCAGACTAGGGACTGTGGGACTGAAATGCGAGTGGGTGAAGAAACTGAAAAGCCGGAAAGTGGAGGGGGGAGAAAAAGAGTTGGGGCACCGGTGTAAATAAATAAACAAATAAATAATAAACAATCACAGCACCCCTCGCTGCACACACAGCAAGGAACCAATCGGGATCCTAGTTGAACGCACTGGAAATTGTGTGTAATGAGTGGGAAAAGATTAGAGGGAGCTCTTGCTAGGCTGTAAATTGACATTAGTATAAGAAAACTCTTTTACTGGGGATGTGGGGGAGGCACAGTCTGATTTAGACTGCAGCAGAAGGAGGATGGGATGGGAACAAACACTGAGACCTGGAATGAAATGAGTAAAGACGCAAAGATAATAGCTGAAGTGGTGTGTTGTTGTTGTTGTTGTTGTGTGCTGCTGCTAGAAGAGCGCTACATGCATGCTCTCTGGCATGTAAATGAAAAAAGAGAAGAAAAAAAAAACATTTTATAATCTACTTGCCATTTGAAATTATTGGAATTGGGATTTACTGAATCTTTAAAATGATGAATAAAGTTGTACATTTTAATATAATGGCTGTTACACGGAAGCCTGTTGAAAGCATTAAAGAGCGAAATGCTTGTCTGTGTTAATGGTAACAGCAAAAACATTGTTTCACAGTTTCCTATAATATTCTTCAGTTCATAAGGGTAAACGCTGAAACTTTAATTAGTGCTTCTTGTAAATGCCAGAGCAGCAACACAGTAAAAATGGAAATGAAAAAAGAATAATGGGAAGTAATACATGGCTATCTGGCTGTGGAGTTTTTAGCATCGTTGTCTTGCAGCAGCAGTGAGTCTGAATCCCAGTCTACGGACTTTTTTCATGTTCTCTATGCAACCCAAAAATAAGCATGTTTGATACACTGGCTTTTCTGAACTGTTTTTAAGACTGTGTGTGTGTGGGGTGTGTGTGTGTGTGACTGTTAGTCCTGCATATCTCACCAGTCCTTGACAGGACTGGTGAACTACCTAGGTTGCACAATGACCCCTGGCCCTAAGCATCAGTACCCCTTAATCCTATATCCATTTATGGATTTATATAATTGATGGATGGATAAATGGGTACTTTAGAATTAAATATGTTATTAAGTCATAAAGCAGGCAGGGGGGTTTTTAAGTAATTTTTGAGTTAATCAAAAACACACATGGAAGTATTACTTTGAGTCTTTCATTTATTTTAATCGTTGAATCTTCTGTGGCAGCCATTCGGGGTGCCTAAACGCTTGCTCATACAAAGTGCTTCCTAATTCCCCAGAGCTCGTCCTTGGAGTGCCCTGCCCCCGCACCTTGAGCCCCACCCCCACTAAAAGTATCAGACCACCAGGACACATTGTTTTAAAATTAAAATTATGTATCAGTGACATACTTCACAGATATGACAGGACTTGTTACTCAAGTAGATATATGTTGTTTGTGGATCCTGTACGGCAGCATGACCAACCTCCAGACTTCAGGGTCCTTCATTAAGAACTTTAGATTTTCTCTTTTTTCTATCCCTCCTTCTGAAGCTTTCTCTGCCACACTGGTTGGGATGTTTTTGGTTTTGTGTGTTTTATTTCAGAAGAAACAAAGTTCATCTGGACACGACACTTCACATTTTAAAACATTACAAATTAGAAGGAAATTAATCAAGGGAAAATTGAGTCCATGGCTAAAAAGATTCTCAAATAAATTGCAAACACACAAGCAAGCAATAAATTCCTAAAACAAGAAAATGTTATGGGGAAACGGTCACAAGTTTGGGCGCAATTGCAAGGCTTCAAATGTCACCACCTTTATTGTCAATGCAAGCATGGATGTGTGATTCATAAAAATTGACTTTATCTATTGTAAAGTTACAATAGGTAACTTTACATCGTTACCTATTGTGCTGATTAAAAATATTGAAGCAGTGCAATTAAAAAATTAGCCACGATCCTATTTTAACCTCACTGTCATGATCCGTGTTTTTCTGTGTTTATTTTCGAGTTCTCTGTGTTTTTCTGTGTATTTATTTCTAGTTCTGTGTC
>CAEFZY010019492.1:0-118448 GCA_903066815.1 Brachyrhaphis roseni | reverse complement strand
TAATTAAAGTGAAACAATCCAAACAAATTGTGTTAAGATAAATGATCTCTCAAATTAAATGCTTAATCACAACATATAAAGAAAGTTACAAAGAAGTTGTCTGGCAATTAACAAATAAAAATAATTTTGGTAATTCTAAACTTGCATGTAACAATTGTTGCAGGACAATAAAATGTCCCAGAAAGTATTGAATTAAACGATAATATTGCTTTATTGAGACCATTTTCAAGTAATATAATGTTAATAATAATACAAGAAACATTCTCAAAGAGCAATAAACTTTAAATTATAATGAAAATTTAACACTGGAACTGGAAGATGTTTTAATATGCAAAATAAATAAACAAAACAACAGAAACAATAAATAAAATTAATCATAGAGTCTCTTCCATCAAAACTATTCTTCAACAAAAAGAGCTAGTTGAGGCCACAGCACCAAACTGAAGACTTTAATCATCCAGTTTTTAGTAGAAAGAGAGAAAATGGAAAAATACAAATCATGTAAATTATTGAACTGCTTTAAATCAATTATATGATTAATTGATTTGTTGTTTATTGCAACAGGGCTGGGTGTATGAAAATATCTGGTCTCAAATGTAAAAAAAACCCCCTGAAACCAAAGGGAAATTAAATTAATTCAAAATTCTTCAAAGAGTTTTGGTAGATGGCAGGACAGACCTCCTGTAGCAGTCTGTACTACAGGGGCTTGGAAGAAGCCTCTGACTGAAGACACTGTCTTCAGTGATTTTATGTCAAATCCTTCTTTGCATCATCATCTCCAGAGATTCCAGACGTTAAATTGCACTTTATTGTAAATCCGTGAATATCAAGCACTTTCCAAACACCTAATTGAAATTCAAGGATTTTCCAGGATTTCAAGGACCCAGCAGTGGTTCTGCAGCTCGCTGAGTCGTGTTAGCGCAACTTTTCCTTTGACTTCCTTTGATTTGCAGCGTCTGTTTCTGTGCAAACCGCAGAGACCTTGTGTTCATGCCAGACCGCATGTGCCTGTCTGAGCGCGCCGAAACCTTCTGCCCCGTCCTGCAGGCCTGACCTGCAGCGCTCTGCGAGTGTGTGAGTGTGGGGGGTGAGTGTGTGTGTGTGTGTGAAACAGCTGTTCAGCAGCGCTGTGCGGAGAGGGCAAGGGGAGAAATTGACGGACTACAGCTGTGACCCTGGGGCCTGTGGGAACTGTGGCCTCAGCGATGTGGGAGAGAAGAAAGGAGGCAGAGAGAGAGAGAGAGAAGATGAAAGCGAGAAAGAAAGATAGAAGATAGAGAGAGATGAAAGATGAGAGAGAAAGAGAGAGAGAGAAGGAAAGATAGAAGATAGAGAGAGAGAAAATGGAGAGAGAGAGAGATAAAATGGAGAGAGAGAGAGAGAGAGAGAGAGAGAAAAGGGGGGAAGCTGAACCTGTGGGAATCCCATCCAGACTCCAACTCCCAGAGTTCCCAGTAAGTTTATATGGAAAAGATTCAGAATGAGGAAAATATTTGTAGAGGTTAGGAAAGGAAGGAAGAAAAGAAGAAAGGATGGACATGAGGAAGGAAAGAACAAAGGTAGAAAGACAGGAAGGAAGGAAAGAACAAAGGTAGGAAAGAAAGGAGGAGGACAGGATGGACATGAGAAACAAATTAAAGAAGAAAAGAAAAAAAGGAAGGAAAGAAGAACAGACATGAGAATCAAATGAAAGGATGGACATGAGGAAGGAAAGAAAGGAGGAGAAAAGGATGAATAAATGAAGACAAATGGCAATAAATTTGTATTTACCCATGATGGATGCAAAAAAGCTAACTAGCTAGCATGGGTATGCTAGATGCTAGTTAGCGGTAGGTGCAACCGCCTAGAGTCACAGAACTTAATGAAGACGTCAAAGTGCAACTTCAAGTTCCTCAAAACATAAAAAACTACATTTAATATGAGATTAAATTAATTTTTAAATGAATGTAAGACTTTAAATATACCCTGGAACAGCTACAGGTTGGAACCTAACACTTATTTCAAGGCACAGCGTCACGCGATAACTCTGGGAAATCACTTCATAGTTTTGCACAGTCAATCATGAGCCGGCCCGCCGCTCCAGCAGAGAGAAACCAGAACCGGCAGAACGGCAGAGAAAACTAATAAGATTCCTGCAACGTGAGAGAAATGGACTCATCTCACCGAGGCACCAAGAAAAACTACCCAAGCTGTTGCACGTCTTTTCAGAGAACAAAAAAATTTTTAAAAATTGCTCAAACCCAACACTAAATCCTTTCTGCCTGACAGCAAAAGGCTAATATCTCCTGCAAGAATAATATTATGGAAGCATACGAGGGAACAGAGCAGGAGATGGAAGTAGGCCAATTTACAGCTGCTGCAGCTCTGGAAGGAGACGGAAAGAAAGGAAGAGGAGTTCAGAGCACTTTCTGCAAAAAAGGAAAGAAAAAAGAACGCTTCTTTCCACTCAAGCAGAGCGTAAATTAAACATCGCAGACTGCCATTTGTGAGGCAAGTGGACCTGAAATCATTAAAACTTGGAGATTTACAGCGATTTAAATATGATTTAAACAAGAAGCAAAGAAGATGATATGGAGGCTGAGCCAAGAAGTTCTCAGATAAATGCTACAGATGACCTTTATGATGACTGTTCACTGGAGGACAAAAAGCTGCTCGCTAACAATGACTAGCATTGGTTTAGCAGTGAAGTTATCAAGATGCTAAGTCTTAAAAGTACGGCTGTTATATAAAAGAAAAAGGGACGCAGTGATTTGCTACTAATTGTCTATTCTACGACAACTAGGTGACAAGGTCAGGAAAAAGTTTTAGGAAAAAAAAATTGCTAGGGAAGTAGGTGAGCTATGCTAGCTTGACTATTACAACCATAGTATGTAGATGTGCTGTGGAATTTGATATGTTTCAGTTTAGCTACAAAAGTTGACCTAAGCACCAACTCTGACATATCAATAGAGCAGGTGTTTAAATTAGCTAATCAACCACTGCAGTTGTAGATTGGCTAATAGCAGCGGTAGCTAATCAACCACCGCAATCACTTATTAATCACTAAACAAACATCAAGCCTAAAAGTATAATGCTCTAACACAGGAGTGGCGAACTCCAAGCCTGGAGAGCCGCAGCCCTGCAACTTTTAGATGCGTTCCTACTTCAACACACCTGAGTCATATAATGAGGTCATTAGCAGAACTCTGGAGAACTTGACTGCACTTAGGAGGTGATTCAGCTACTTGATTCAGCTGGTTTGGACCAGGGAGACATCTAAGAGTTGCAGGGCTGCGGCTCTCCAGGCCTGGAGTTCGCCACCCCTGCTCTAACGGTACGGTGTGGGAAATGTTTGAGTGTTTTTTGTTGTTGAACCCTGAAACATAAAGTAGCATTGTGTCACTTGTAAAGAGTCACTTGTCATGACTCATTGTCATAACAAGTCAAAATTTGTACTTCATAATTAATGTATATGTAAGCTGTCAGACATTTTTACACATTTTTCTGTTCATGCCTCAGGTTTTTACTGATCTCATAAAATGCTGTAGTATACTATTTTTAAAAGCAATCAAAATCTATACTTTGACTAAAATAGTCATGTAAATTGCATAAAATGCGAAAAAAATCCAATATTTGCATTGTAATCAAAAATTTTATCCTGATTACAAATAAAAACTAACAAATATGAATCAGTCTTGAACTGCAGTTGGGAACCACAAAAAGAAAAAAAAATCTGTTTTAGGGCCACAAATGGCCCCCGACCCACACTTTGGACACCCTCGATGATATACAGTACAGCAAACACGAGGCGCCAGCTCTACTGCTGCTGTGATGCTTGATGAGAATTTAAATCGATTGCAACCAGATCTGACGTACATGAAGTTTGATTTCCTGTTAACTGGTGAACTGACGGAGATAAGCGTCGTCTCGTTCGTCGCTGACGGTCACACATGAAGGAGCGCGCAGACAAAAGGAGGAAGTAGGTGTCGCTTCTCTACCCGGAGAAGGTTTCCATGGGTGCAGCTGTTATCCCAGAGTCATCTCCTATCAGCGTGCGCCGTTGGAGTCGTGGCACATCCGCTGCTGGGCTGACTCCGCGCCGTCACCCGCCGGGATTTCTGCACATTTATTTTCTCAGGGAGAGAGGAAGATGACTAATTTTCCTGCCAAAGCAGCCAGGAATAAAAAGTCAAACTCTAGTTATGCGGTGGGAGGATTGCAGCGGAAAGTAACGTGCTGAGAATATTCATGCATCGCGTGCTAAAACCAGTGGAAGCTTTTGATTCAGACAATGAGGCTCCCCACCCAGGGGAGAACAAGCACTCGGGGTGGAAAGGAAAAAAAAATGTTTTCAGTTAAGAGCCAAACCAGTTTTCTGTTCTACTGTATATATAAGATTGAACAGTCCTACAGCAAAATTTAAGGCCTGGGATTAGTGTATTTAAGATCAATTTACATTTCTTTAAATTAATTTAAGACATCTGATACCGATATATTGTGAATCCCTACTTAAAATAAAAATTACTTTTCTTGTCCTTCACAGTCCAAATTGTTACAGCATCTTTCTCTCTTGCATATGTCCCATTTTTTTTCTCTAAAAAGGATTTAAAAACTGTGACTGGGTTCTAGTAACTCTGGACATGATGTTAGAGAAAATAAATTAAGCTGCTTGATGCTTCACTGTGGGGGTTTTGGCCTCTAATGCAGTAATTAAGGAAAAACTAAAAAATCTGAGAGTCTTTGTGGAAACTCTGCTGCCATAAAAGCAAACTATTTCTGCACTCCTAAACGATATTTGATCACCTTAACGCGCATTCTGCTCCAAACATTATCCCCGTTACAAATCTAAAAACACTCTCTTAAGCTTGTTTGATGGAGAGGAAAGTTCACGTCCTTCCCTATAAAAGCAATAATCTCATCAAAACGCTCTCTTCCCTCCTCTGAGACAATATAAATGAGACGGGAGTGAACATGAAGAGGCAGCTCTGGCTCAGCACTTGAAGTCGAACAATGCAGGTCTGTGAGACGTTCCTTCATGCGCTTCCAAGATCTCTCGTTCTCTAACCATCTGCAGCTGCTTCTTTACTCTTCTATCTGTGAAGGATTTAAGAACAACGGAGGTGGGGACCTAAACGAGACGTGAGGAACGTTTGAGAGTGATTAACGGCGGTATTGGGCCTTCCAAACCCGTCCGTCTCGATTTATTCACAGGTGATCATACGGATACAAACTGGGAAACTTAAAAATGTAAATGCGTTGTATACGCAAGGCTCCGGTTTATCTTCTTCCTCATTCCCTTTTCCATTAAAAGGCGACGCAGTCAGAAATTTCTGCGGTGCAGTGGAGCAGAGCCCGTCTCTTGTACGAACTGACGGATATTGTTCCCACAGAACTGTGACTTTGGTTTCCAGAAACATTCCTGCCTCTTAGCTTCAAAAGACAGGAACATGGAAAGGTAAACTGAGGGAAAAGTTTTAGTTAGGAAACAGACAGGGTTGACCAAGGACAGAAACATTAGCACCACATGGTCCAGTTCACTGAATTTGGAGTTGATCTTTTTCAAAGTCTTGTTTTGTCAATGGTGACCAGGATAGTATAGGGTTATGGCCTATACAAAACAGGGTTATGGCCTATACAAAACATAAACATCCCATTTTTTGAACAAAATTATTCTTAGATATTTAGATTTTAGTCTATTTTGAGCTTCTTTCAGATGTTTTAGGGCATCTTATCACTTTCAATGGAAAATTAACTGCAAATCTTTGAAAAGCAGAAGTGGGGCCTCCTGCACAACCAACAAGAATGCAACAAATAGTTTCTGGATGATACGAGAACAACTTAAGAAGAAGACATGAGCACAACTTCTTTTCTTCAAAAAATGTAAACAAAAATGGAGTAGATTTTAGAGGAATTTCTCAGGAGCCATTTCTCTCACTAGTGCTTGACTCTTGCGTTTCTTTTGGTTGTACTTACCCAGAATGCACTGCTCTATAGTTCACATATCGCTCAAAGTGGCGACAATAGAAAAATGCATTTCAATTAAAGGTGTCAGTTTATGAAATAATTTTCATACAACAATCTAATTCTCCTTCCATATTTATTTTTTTTTTGAAAATTATTATGATAAAACAATATGGTGTTGAATAACAATGTTATTTATTTTTTGCATATTTGAAAATATGTTTGTATTTGGGGCTGCACAGTGGCGCAGTTGGTAGCACTGTTGCTTTGCAGCAAGAAGGTTCTGGGTTCGATTCCCAGTCCGGAGTCTTTCTGCACGGAGTTTGCATGTTCTCCCTGTGCATGCGTGGGTTCTCTCTGGGTACTCCGGCTTCCTCCCACAGTCCAAAAACATGACTGTCAGGTTAATTGGTCTTTCTAAATTGTCCCTAGGTGTGAGTGTGTGTGTGCATGGTTGTTTGTCATGTCTGTCTCTGTGTTGCCCTGCGACAGACTGGCGACCTGTCCAGGGTGACCCAGCCTCTCGCCCGGAACGCAGCTGGAGAGGCACCAGCACCTCCCGACACCGTCTGGAGGTGCTGGTGAGCAGAAAATGGATGGATGGATGTTTGTATTTGTCTTCTGATTTTATATTTGGTGGAATAACCAAGAGGTTTTAATGGGTTTCAGTGCAATGGGCTCTTAGTTTTTTCCAGATCTAGATTTTTCACACCTCTAAAAACAAACCGAACTTTCTTGTCTCCGTTAATCAAACTGTTGTTAATCAAACAAGAGTTTGATTAACGGAGAGTAAACAGAGCTGGTTAGCCTACTTTATGTTATCTAATGAAGTGATTTGTTTGATTTAACTGTCTATTTCTCTCATTATTTAATATTTTTTGTTTAATATGCTGCCACAATGAAGCAAAAGTGGGTAATCTTGCCATTTGGACCAGAAATGAAAGAAATTAATGATGGTTTAAAGTTGTACGTTTAAAAACTTGACGGACCTGGAGTCACCACATCTTTTAAAAACCCACCAAGACTCAGCTTTTTGTGCAGCCGAACAGAGCTGAGGGAAATTATCTGACCGCCTTTGATCTAACTGGAATGTGGTTTCCAATCTGAGCGTGTAATTCTGCTTAATGGGACGCTGCAGCAGCAGCAGCTCCGTGTTGTTGCTCCCCCACCCTGCACTCCGACGATGGCACACTTTCCACTTCCTGAAAGTCAAAGCACCACCGCCGCTGCTTTTAAAGCCTCAAATGGAGAGTCTGCCTGGTAAACCGGTCGCACAACGACAAACACAAACCCAGAGGATGTGATGGGGTTTCATTTCCCGACACCACTCAAAGCAGCAATTCAACAGAAATAAAACGCTGTGCATTTTTTTACTCCAACATCTGAGGGAACGGCGCTCCGTTTAATCCTGCGGTAATAGATTTACCTCCAACTGAGAGTCCAATTACCAAAGCCATAAATGCTAATAGTAGAGCTAATCATAACAACCACATTATGAGCTAGAAAGGACACAGAACTCGCTTTACCTCGGTATCCGCAGAGCGCAATAAAAACTTAAAAACACAAAAAAACTGACGATTTCTGCTGATTTTATCTTTTCAAATCACAAAACATGTTTTAAAAAAGGTTCAAGTTTCCTCTTTCTGGTCCCAGCTATGATACTACATCAGGGCTGCTAATATTTTAGTAATCAAGTATTCTATCAAATATTCCTATGATTAATCAAGTAATGGGATAAAAAATGTTATAAAATAAAATATTAGTAAATCTAACTTAGCAGTGTTATCATGGGATATCAATATCAATCCAATTTTTTATATTTGAGCATCCCTAACGAATAACTTTTCTGTAGTTAAGAAAATAGCTCCTTTCTATGTTAACCTGAAGAAAAGTTATACAAAAATCTGAATTATATTAAATTCAATAATAAAGAGGCGTCTCACAAATACCCTTATAAAAATGTCTATACTCCAGCTTTTAGTTTATGTATTCATCTTCAGTCAACTTAATAAACTATAGATAGCGCAGCCATTTATACCTTTTGTGTTCATGTTAATGATGGGCTTTGACACCTTCGTTCGTCACACAGAAACTCATCTACCAGCTTTGTACCGCCGCACATTGAGACCTGGACGGTGATATATTTAGTTTCCGGTTTGTCCGTGAAAATACACTTTCATTAAGCATCAACTACAGCGCAGCAGCCCACCGTATTTCGTTTTTCCGCTCACCTGAAAAAATGCACCCGCCGCGCTCTTCACTGCCGTTTGCGCTGAACCAGCAGTATTCACACATTTTCCTTCTTATTTTACTGCTGTGAAGAAGTTCATCACATTTCTGCTGTAGCAAACAAGTTTATTAGAGTAATGAGAAAACATTTAATACAGTTATGAGACAGGGAGAGGAGGAAGTAAACAGTGATTTAATATACTGTTAGTGGAAAAAGCTAAATTAAAAGGAGGATTAGAGGTTGTTTGTTTTACAGATACAATATTTTCACATATCAACTAATTATATTTTATGACAACAAAAATAGATTTTAGCTCCAAAGACCCAATAAACCGACCTGGTTGCAGGTTTTATTTAGATTATTGGCTTAAAAATAGACTATATAGTTATTCCAATAATAAGCAGTAAATCCATTAATTATTGATTAAGTAATCATATTATCCTTTTCTCTTTTTTCTGCTTTTACCAAAAACTGGATGATTAAAGTTTTCAATCTGATGTTTTGGCCTCAACTATCCCTTTTTTAAAGGAAAATTTTGTTTACAGAGACTAAATAATTCACTATTTGTTGTTTCTGTTGAATAATTTTGGATATTTCCAGTTCCAGTGTTAAATATTCAGTAAAAATTAAAGTTTATTGATTATATTACTTGAAATTGGTGTCAAAACAACAATATTATCATGTATCGCAATAAATTCTGGGACAATTTATCATCTAGAAAAATCCCTCATTTCAATCCAGGTTGATTTTTTGAAGATTAAATCTGAGATTGTAAAATATATTTCTCTGTTTCCTAATATGTCTGATTTAATGAATATCAGATATTCATTAAATGGATATTTACAAGGAAAAAAAGATGTAGTATAAAGAATAAAGATGCTCCCTGCACTTCTGGTCTTTTATCTAGTCTGACTATCATCCTCAGGAATAAGTGGGTCATCGTAGGCAGTAGCATCGTACACACACACACACACACACACTCACACGCTTTCAGAGGGAGATGTTCAAAGCAGCTAAATAAAACATTTACAACGTGTTTAAGACTTTTTCTCTGCGCTCTCTCCTCCAGCCTGGGCTTGTTTTGCTTTCTCCTCTGCTCTCTGCTGGGTTAAGTCTGAACTT
This sequence comes from Brachyrhaphis roseni, assembly GCA_903066815.1. Classification (NCBI taxonomy): domain Eukaryota; kingdom Metazoa; phylum Chordata; class Actinopteri; order Cyprinodontiformes; family Poeciliidae; genus Brachyrhaphis; species Brachyrhaphis roseni. Next base: position 109,156 of record CAEFZY010019492.1, on the reverse strand, counting down.
CTGTTGTATTCTTTAGCAGCGACCTCGGGTTAAATACGTTTAATTAGCACTCGGATGATCTACACGCCTCCTTCGAACTAACATGAGCGATTCTTCTGTGATGGATTTGTAAGGCAGCACTTGGACAAAGATGTCTCCCTAAGGCCTGATAATCCCCCTGGTGTGGGTTGAGGTCCAAATGCAAACACACAAACTCAGACCGGAGCGTGTTCACTTGAATGTTTCTCTCAAACCTTGAGGCCTTTTTCATCCACATCACCCAGAGCTGAAGAGCTGCCTCTGTTGGGTTTCTGCTGCTTAATACCCAGAAGCAACATGTATTTTATGCCAAAGGTCAGGAGTTTCTGCACATCAGGAGGCAGCATGGTCTTTCAACATTTTGACAGTACGAGGAGGACATTGTGTTCAGTAATACACTTGCAGAGTAAGTCTTAGGTACAACATGTTGACTCTGAATCTCTGTAGCATGAACTATTCCTGTAGAGCGTCTTAAACTAAAGACATTTATATCTGTTGTTGAACCCATTTGGCTAATAAAAATAATTGTTCTTTCAATCAGATGCAGTGAGGGAAGTCAAAACTTTGAATATTTCCTTCAGTTTGACAAATCGTTCCTGCAGTTTCTCATGTTGCCAAGAGGCTGCACTGTCTTCAGAGATTACATTGATTGGTCCATTGTCTTAAAGGTGACCTATTATGCATCACTGAACAGACTAGGATAGATCTATCGGCTAAACAACACATGTCCATTACATTTTTTTGCACAAAAGCATTCTTACATAATAAAGTTAAATCTGTCAGTTCTGCCTGTTCTGAGCTGTTTTATGGCGACTTGTCACTTTCAATCCAAACAAACAGCTGCTGGCCACGCCCCCAACTCAACGTTTACACTCGCACGTGAAAATGGCTGCAAACAGATGCACAGTTATACAAACGTACATCTTTGAAAAGCAGAAGTGAAGTCTCCAGTAATAATGCAGGAAGTGGTTTCTGAATGGTAAGTGAACCATGAAACACTTGCTGGAGCTTTACTTGGGTTGCTAGGTGACCGGCAGGGCTGGGCTACGGTTGCTAGGTAACGACGTAGAGTGACTCAACAATTGGGAGGTTTTTNACTAACTGCCAAAAAAATGGCTGGATGTTATTTTAACCTCATAGGCTGCCTTTAAAAGCAGTTGAGACCCAAATGGACGTACAAACACAAACAAAATGTAAATTTAGCATATTAGGTCCGCTTTAATCATTAATAAAATTTTTCAAGCCAACTGTCTGGGAATTAAGAGGTGGTGAGCCTTCAGTGCCAGGAAGAAACCTTTCACAATAAATGTGACTTCCTGTTTGGCCAATAAGCTATTTTCAACCAAAGGGATTCAATCAAATGTAGAAAAAAACAATCATGAACAAACACTATGAGTCGAACCAACAGTAAGACATCTTTTACTGTTGTGTTGCTGGTAGTTCTGATAACAAAGCTAACAGATTATCCTGCTGTGGCTCTAAAGTTATGAACTTCTTACGTTGAGTTTCTCCTTTAAATCTCACCTTTAAACAGATCAGAAAAACACAATTACTAACCATTTTAATACTCTAACAGGAGTTAGACCACCGTTACAGTGGTCAAACTCCACTTAGACTACTTTAATGAGCTCCTACTGTAGGTCTTGAAATCAGCTTTAGGTCTTATTAATAATAAAAAGAGTTAATATTTTGGTGAACACTTACACAGTAAAGTGTACTGCTATGTCTGCAGACAAATGTACAGCTCAGTAGTTTTACTTCACTTATTTCTTAAGTTTAGTTCAACAGTAGTGAGTGCAGTAAATGTTTGTTACCTGATGTGATTTTTTCCTCTGCAGAGATTCTATGTTAATTCTTCAACTATATAATAATCCAAAAATACTGGAAGTCTTTGTTGTACCTGATTATAAGTCAGAAGGATTTAATTTGAACAAGGTGTTCAATTTGAACAGTTTCTCTTCAAGTAGTTTATATCAGTGACATATTTAATAATTGTGAGCTGAGAGCGTAAATATAAAACCAGGATATTTGAGGTGAAGCAGTCCTTTCTACTTAAATGTAACATATTTTCTGTGGTCAAGTGTTTCTCCAGAGATTTTAAACATGTAGGCTAATGCCCTAATTACTACGTTAGTCCATAAAAACAGTTTTATAACATCTTTTTTTGGCTCAGAAAGGAAGCCTCAGCCTAAAATCAGGTCTTGGATTTTTTTTTTTAGGATTCCTATAATAAACAGGAAGTGTGCAGAGGGAAATAAATGAGCAGCTGAGGCCACAAGGGTCTTAAAACAACATATCATCACCATGCACTGAGAAATGGGATCCAGTAATTGTTGAGATACATCATTCTGGGGAGTCATTATTTGCTCCAACTATACAGGGGTGCATCATTGACTCCTTTTCATTGGATAGAAAGCAGTTTGGAGGACTGCATTTTTTATTAGATGAATGGAAGATGATTAATTGCAAAAACATTTCTTCAAAAATCCCAATTAAATGGAAAAAGTCATGCCCAAGGGCTAAACTGTACTCAATGAGTTACAAGTAATTGCTTACATAATTTTGTCTTTCATGTGAAAAAACTTGCTTTTAGCAGTTAGGCTAAAGATCAAAATCAATGAGAAAAAAATATTGATATTGAATGGACAATAAAGCTAAAGCATTACAAAAATGACTAAAAGGAAAGCAAAATAAACCAGATAGTGCCTCTCTGTAGAGAAATACTTCTGCTTATTTCCTAAGGGTAATGATAACAAAAACAAGAAATTAGGAAAGGAAAGCACAAACGTTTCTCCACAATTACAGGAGTCACATTTTTTGTCTAAGAGAAAAAGAGAATAAAACTGAAAACCAGAGCTGCGAAACAAATCACCCTCACTTGGAAATGAGAAAAGAGCAATTTGCCAGACAAGATGAGAGAGAATAAAGCTGTAGCGCTTTTTTTTTTTTGAAAGCTGATGCAATTTACTTTGCAGTGGTACATCTGGGGAAATAAAAAGGTCACACAGATTTATATTTAGAGGCCGCAGGGAGGAGTCGTGTGCTTCTCCGTTCTGCCCTGCACCCATAACCCAGCAATGGCGGGTAATGAAATACCAGATTAATTTGCTGGTAATGGCAATGCGCCGTACAGTTAATGGCTGATAGTTTTGTTTCTGACATAAATAAAATGGTACGCTCTGAACGCCTTAGCTCCAATTAGCAAGGATCAAAGAAATAGGTGCCACATATTGATTTTTGAAACCCTGCAGCTTGGTACCTTCTTTTGAAATTTTCTTGTTCAAAGCTAAATTAGCTTTATTCTAAGTCAAAAGTTAAAATTCTGCTAATATAAGATTAGCTAGCTGTAAGATTACATTTCTGCAGTGCTAATGGGCTTTTAAGTATTAAGTTAGCATCTGACTAAGCTGTATGGGAGGTTATTTTTTGGCTAGGCTAATTGGCTACTTTGCTGTGTGGGAGTTTAGCTTTATGCTAACCTTTTATATGCTCATGGTGGCAGCATGTAAGTTCTCGTTCTGTTTTATTCTTAGCTTCTCTGTTGAGGCATTGCAGTTTGTTTTCTACTTAAACTTTTTCTTTGCTTTTGGACAGTTAGAATGTGTAACCATGACAACCACAAACATCAGTTCAGGTTCAGAAATGGAGGAATGGGCCGTACGTTAGCTTAAATCAAGCTCTGTGGTAATGTACATATGATAAACGGGACGCTAACGTTGTGCTAATCCAGCAATAGTTGTGTGCTAAAATAGCACAGAAGTAAGTTCTGTGGTGATATGAATGACCTTCAAATTGCAGATTTAGCTTTATGTTAGACTAGTATAACAATGAACTAAGCTAAGCAGGAATTTAGCTTCGCGCTAAGCTAAGCAGAAACACAATATTTAGCTTAGATTTGTGCTAAGAATTGGAATTTTACTGTTTGCTATTTTCAATGTTAGCGGAAGAATAAATGTGACTTAGCTTAATGCTAATCTAATCATGAATTGAATTCTGTGACATTTAGCTACGTTAAACTATAGCTGAAGTTATTTTATCGTCGTCTAAGTGGTAGTTTCCATATTAATATCAGTCTTTAAAACAACCACAAAGAATTATTATGTATTAATTTGTAGTAGTTTTCCAAAGACAGACTAAACAATTAATCATAATATTACCCATTTTCTCTTTAAAATAACTGCTAGCTTCTTTTTAAGCTGTCCATCTTCATGTGCCATCATCTCCCTTTCCTCAGTGCTCAGATTAACGTTATCTTAAAGGCTGGAAAGAGGCCTTAAAGCCTTGTTTAACCGTAGGTGTGCTAACATGAGCCATTTGCTAATGGTGTTTATGCCTCTCCTGCTCTCCAAGCAGAGTTCTCATCCGTCTTCTTTATGTCTATTTGTGTTGAAAATCCAACTCCCATCGGGAAAACTCTGGTACTTAAAACACGGAGAGAATATATATAGTAAACATGTAGATGGAGAATGAGTTGAACGCCAGGGGGACGAGCCTGACGAGAAAGCCTGGGAACGTTTCAGGCAAATGCAGGACTAATTAGGGCACGCGAAAACACCCACAGGCACCCACGAGGCTTTATTTATTTATTTTTTTTTCTCCCTTCGTTACTTCAAGAGGTCCCAATCGTCTGCTCTTCAGCGAGAAAAGATTAATGCCTAAAATTTGCCACTGCTCCTCTCCAAAAACTTTTAACCTGTGACTAAGCTGGCGTTGATGCACCTCTAATGAGTCATAGAAGGTATTCCACCGCCGCCCCGATCTCCTCAGGCAAGGTAAGACATCAGCAGAGATCAGTCATGGGATGCTAGTGGAGCTGTCAGAAGCACCATCTGCTAGCTGTCATTTACAGGACTGTACATATCGTCTGGCTCCACCAGGGGATGAGTGCATGTGTACAGGAGTGGAGGGGATAATGTTCCCGTTGTGTTCGGTTTCATAAGCCGGGATGGGACACAGGAAGTCGATTTGATGCGGTTAAGATAAGGATGTTACTTAAATATGCAGAAAAAAAGAAATCCTAAAACGACGAGGTGAAGTGAAGTTTACGTAAAACATCTAATATCCAACAGCAGCAGATAAAATGTCTTATCAAGATTTAATTATGTGCATTGAAAATAAAAAAAACATGGTTGATTAAAAAGTTATTTAGAAATGGAGAAAATTGAACCATTAATTAAATTAGTAGAACTGTAAATGTATTAGAGCTTCAGGGTTCAAACTGGCAGAATGACTAGAAGAAAGTAAAGGAAAATGTTTTAACGTTTCTCTAATTTATTTTAATTTTGCCCTCAAGATGACAGATTAATAGTTCCAGTTAGTCAAAAGTTGTTCCAGCTTTTAGAGTAAAATAAACAGATACATTAATATAAATGGATGAAGAACAGATGGATGGATGAATAAATGAATGGATGGATGACCTGGTGATGAAATGGTTAATATTTTTCCATCCTCTCATGTTTTTCTTCATATTTTCCAGACCTTTAATCTCCTTTATTCCGTTTCTTCTCCTTGTTGTTTTTCCATCTTTACGTTTTGCTAATCATCAGAAATGAACCATTTCAGTGAAGCAGCAGAGAAAAAATAAAACATCGTTTCCTTTTGTGTTGGGATCCATTTTTTTCCATGACGGGATTTTCTCTGCTTCATTTCTCAAAGCTCCTCGTCAGCTTTTCCAGACGTTCTTGCGACGCGACGGGCCGTCTTACTCACAATTCACCGTGTTATGACAATAACACCGACTCTTTTTGGCCAGATGAACAATGACTTTGTCTGAACTTGGCAGATATCTGTAAAGCCACAGCGCTGCTTCAACAGAATGAGCTCATCTCTGCAGGACGGGGTTTAGAGTGAGTAATGCCGGCCTCCTCAGCCACGCTCATTACAACCGAATTAGGTCGCGTTGTGGCGGTAAGCTCCAGTAATCAGACTACATCTGCAGTCTGGCTTAATTGGCTCATCATTTATACAAAACTCACTTGATGCGCATTAAAACGGGCGAGAGTCCTGTCAAACCTCCACTGCTTGAAGCCAAAGTCAGAGTTCAGAGTTTCCTCTAGGATTTTTCTTCAAATTGTCATAGTGGGTGAGATGGCACCGCTGATTAAAAACCAGAACCAGGGAGCCTTCAAAACGTATCTGGAACTTCACTAATTATAGCTGCAGTATGTAACTTTAATTTTTTCTTTACATATTTGTTGTCAGTAATGTATGAGACAGATAAGCTGGAAAAAAAAATAAAGCTAATCCAACTTCCCTCAGTTGTAACTAGAAACAACCAATCAGACTCAGGAGGAGGGTCTTAGTGCTGTCAATCAACACTCCTTGTGGTGCTGCAGATACCTGCTCCCTCCTCGTTTGCTCTCTGCAGCTAGCTAGATAAAACTGACTAGCTAGTTAGCTCAAGATAGCTAGCTTGAGCTAACTCAAGTGCACTCATGCTTAAGCTAGTTAAGATTAATCTTAACCAGCTAGTTAGATTAATCTAAAAAAAAACATTAAAGGCAATAAAATGTTTGTTTTCTTATTTTTATATTTAATGTATTTCTAATATTGTATAAAAATGGTTTAAGTGTTTAAATGAAAAATCTAGAATTTTTAGATAACTATTCTTATCAGATTAGATGATTAATCGTCAGAATAATTGATAACTCAAATAATCGTTTGCTGCAGCCCTACTTTTCTTGTTTCAAAAATTCTTGAGTTGTTAAATCTGAGTTAAATAATAATTTCATACTGAAAAAGAAAAAGTTCAATTTCTTAAAGTCTGAGAAAACAAGATTCATGTCAGTGATGACAGTTTATCACAAATAAACTGTTTATCTGCATCGGTATGTTGTAAAAGTTTCTACTTATTAAAGAAGCGTGCTTAGAAAAAGACAAAAACTTTGCATCGTACTCAACATTTTCCATTGTAAGACAATTATGTTGCTAATAATTTTACCCTGATTACAAATAAAAAGTCTCCATCTGAGGTGAATGCTACAAATTCGAACCATTCTTGAACTACAGTCGGGGGCCGCCAAACTCTACAGAGGGTCGCCTCAGATGGCCCCCGGGCCGCACTTTGGACACCCCGATGTAGAGGAAACCCTGTGAGTCAACTGTGGGTCACAGCAGAGGAGATAATAAGGCTACATCGTTACACTGCTCATGTTTTAATCACATCAACAGCATACCAAAGCTTCCCCCCGTTGGAGCAAATTCCTGTGAGCTGCATGAAAGAAGAACCCGAAGACACTCCGGATTGCTAATAACCTTCAAATGTATGTGTAAAATTCTCCGCAGGCAGCGCTGCTGACCGCGGTTCACATGAAGCGCTCATTAAAGAAAGATTTAATTCGCTTTGCTCCTCGAACTCAACCTTGTACAGCAACCCTTAATAATAATTAAGCTCAGGCAGCGACAGAAGCAGGAAGCGGATGAGATGGAATCGGAGGGGAAGGCGGCGGAAATGAGCAAGCGAGAGAAGCAGGAGAGGGCCGGGGTTTTCCGCTGGCCGGCTGAGGAGTCGCAGCGCCAGGCAAGGCTCGCTGAAAAGCGGCGATATTCATCAAGCCGGCCTCTCTGCGAGCCTGACAGCGAGTCTACAGAGGGTCGGTCTTTAAACAAAGGCTCTCACGCCGCTGGCCCGTCTCCAGAGAAACTCACACTCTGAAGGGGATCCCCTCAAACCCAGAGACCTCCAGGAAACCGGCGGATGAATGGCCGAGTCGACGGGGGGAGAAGAATCTGGACGCTCAGAGAAACGGAGAGAGGAAATAAACAAGGAGAGGAAATAAAACACAATCCCAGGCGTGAGACAGAAGCTCCACAGGGGATCCTGTGAGGACCTGACTGACATTTGTTTAATGGATGCCCATAAATTATGAATGTTTTCATCCAGAGGAGCAACTGTGATTTCAAACTTTGATTTTCAAAGCAAACTCACAAGAAAATGCCTTAAAGGTGACCTGTTGTATTTTGTTGAACAGGTTAAAATACATATTATACAAAATATATACATTACACTTTTTGAACAAAAATATCCATTGATAATGAGATTTTAGTCAGATCTGTTCTGCCTATTTTGAGCTGTTTCAGGGCGTCTTGGACTTATCATTCAGAAACCACTTGCTGCATTCTTGTTGGTTGTGCAGGAGGTTCTGCTAATGCTTTTCAAAGATGTACAATTCCATAATTGAGCATCTGTTTGCAGCCATTTTCATGAGTGTAAAGACGCCCAATAACAGCTCAAGATAGGCAGAACTCAGCAGACTAAAATCTAGCCTGTTCAACAAAGAATAATAGGTCATCTTTAAAAAAAAAATGCAGTGAGAAGCTTTTGGAAGGATACCAAAAACAGCACAATGGTGGAAAACAACCATTTTTAAATTTACACTTGCTTCAAGCCATGACAGAAAGTGTTATTTTCCTGCGTTTCCTGGCTTGTCACTTTGGAAGAAACCCAGCTTGTGCTTAAAAGAATGAATGAGTGAGTGACACCTGTAACATTTTTAAGCCACTCTAACCCAGCTCTGCGTTTATCAGACTGCTTGGAGGAGCAGTGGAAAGCCAATCTGGCATCGCTCAACCACTATCTCGCTCACTGCGACTTGTCAGGGAGCCCTGGTTCTTAGAGGGGCCCTCCTCCGGGATGACAAGTGACACTTGTGTTGACTGAAGCAAAACAAACCTCTGACTGTGCCACGGTTGCTCAACAGGATAGCTGAACGTCCAGCGGCCTCACCCGCCGCCTTAACGAGCGTCTTGGCTCAGGGAGCGGCTTCGTTATCCATTTACGTCAGCCAGCTGATTTGTCTTGCAGCACAATAGGGGAAATATTCTGCAGCATTTTCTTTATAAGCCTCTTGAGAGTGTTTACGTTATCAGTGTGCACACACCTCTATCAACACTATTGCTCCAATGCATCCTGAGCCGCGGGGATAAAGGAGGAAAAGAGCCTCTCTGGGAGGCTTTGATATGTGCTAAAATACATACATGGCTACTTCACCGGCTAACGCTGCTCTCCTTGAACACCTCTCCAAAAGCGGTGGGTGGGTTTATGAGTGAATTCCTCCCTCTCTGCTCCCCAGAGACGCTTTCTGCTGCCTGCAGATAAGTGTGGAATTCAGGCTTGGCGAAACGGACGCTTTGAGCGGTGATGACCGCCAAAACTGAAGCCCTCCAGCACTCGAAAGACTTTGGAAAACAAAATCAGCCAAACAAGAACAAATAACGCTATTATGAGCGCCGGACGATCCAGTGAGCTGTGTGGGTTTCATTATTCCCCCAGCAAGTGAGCCGACTGCCGTCTCCTCCCTGTACGTCTCCAACCAAAGCGGAGTCGTTTCTAATTAAATTTATACAGGAACCGGGCAGTGCGGTGTGACAGTACATCATGAGAGTGTGCGTGTGGGGTACAGCGGGGAAGCAGGCAGAGCAACACACTTCTGACTGGAAGTGACAACCCTTGTCCCAAAGCGAAGTAGTCCACTGAGAAAGTTCACACACTCAAAGACCGACTTCATTCCTACAAGACCGATGGATGATCCCTTCACCGACACACAAAGACGTGAAGCCTTAATTTTTAGCTTTAAGAAAGATCTTATCAAATATTGTAATATTAGTGATGGAGAAACCAGAGTACATTTTGAGAGTTGTTGCAGACTTTGAGTGCGTTCACACCAGCCATGTTTAGGCCGCTTTAATTGAACTCTGGTTTGTTTGTGGAAGTGTGAAGACCTAATCAAACTCTGATGTGGACCAAAGAAGTGAACCAGTCCGTCTAAGAACCCTCGTTTCGGTTAAGTGAACTCTGGTGCGGCTTGATTGCATATGTGAACCGTTCCAAAAGCAGGAAGTGGACTAAAGCACAAGGCATTCTGGGTAAATACAATAAAACAAACGTGCTAGGAAGAGAAATGGCAAAAAGACAAATTCAGGATTGCTGGACAAAAGTTATTGTTAGAAGAATGAAAACATGTAGCGCACTTCCCGGATCTGTGGTGAATGTAACAAATGCTAGAGCTTTTAAAAGAGCCTTGCTAAATTATTCGATTACAAAATGTTGTAATTGTGAAAATGTGTTCTGTTTCTAATATAATGTAATTATCATATAAAGTGTGATAATTGTGATTGTATGAATTAATGTGCTATGTTTTTAATATTATGTTAAGAACTGGTGTTTAGATCCGTTTGCTTCTTCAACTTAGTTACTAATTTGTGCAATTGTCTTTTGTAATTACACTTCAACCAAAGTCTTATTTATGAGTAATTATATAGTGTAATATAAACTGCTAAAAAAATAAAATCACAAATTAGGTTTTAAGCAAATGAATATAATAACAGAAGAAAGACTAATAGACCAAGTTGTCCTATTCAGTGTTTCATTTAGTTTCATAATGTGTAAAGAAGTGAAATTGGGTAATTTTATGAGACAAGAACTTATGTTGTATTTATTGTTTTATGATCTCAGTTTGCTTTGCTTCCTTAATGCCCTCTGATACTTTGATTGGGTAATGATTTACCCTTTACAACACAGCAGGCTCCTCCACAGATGTGTTTTGTTGTTTTAATAATCCGTTTTATGAGCATTTTGGGGAAGCATGAAGGGTTCAGCGTTTGAACCTCAGCAGAAGCTTTATCCTTTAGGCCTGGCCTGGTTTTCTCTGGATGCTTACAGCTTTATTTAACGGCATAAAATTACATTTATTGGGTAAACTGGTGAGTCCAAGATGGCTGTTTGTGCATGTTTGCCTCTGAGAAGTAACTCCTTACTTAGATGTTGAGGCTGTAGCCGTCCACCGGCACCACAAGAACCGGGACGTCTCAAGTAGATGGAGGTATTTTGGTTTAATTTTGACATATTTTGGGAGGATTGTTTTAAAACCTGTTCTTTTTTCCCCTGTTTCCCCTCTTTTCAAAGTTACTTATCTATTTGTCTTCATCTTCCAAAGGTACATAAAGGAAACTATAAAGTTAAGATACTTATTGCACGGTTTTAAGTAAATTTTGTGGCTTTAATATTAGGACAGAAAATGGTGCTTTGGATAGGCCACTGCTCTCTGATTCAAACTAAGCAGCTTAAAGAGCAACAGTACTCTGAAAGTTGTTCAGTACTGAAATAATAAACGAGTTAAAAGCATTGCTGTAATCTGAAAAACTGGACATAAAACTAAATGTTCTCATTAAAATCATAAATTACCTTAAAAATTATTAGAAATTTAGAAAGCGTAGAAGAGAAGGAAAAATGTGTGAATAAATAACTTTTGAAAAAGGAAAGCACACCTTATTTTCATCCAGTCTGTCACAATAACACATTTTTCTGGACAATAAATTATCCCAGTAATTATTGCGATAAATAATTATATATTTATTTTGAGACCATTTTCATATATTTTGATAATGGCATAAAAATGCAAGTTTGGGCTCTCAAAGTAAAAATAAAGTTTGATTTTATAAAGAACTCTTAACACTGAAATTGAAAGATATTTCTAATAAAAACCACTTTAATTAAAACCACAAATGAAATGTTTTATGATGTCTTTCTTTTCCAAAAAATATTAATAATCAGAACAGAAAACGAGATAATTTAAATTTATCAAGCGATTCATTGCTTAATGTGACTTAATCTTCATTATTGACTAATATTAATAAAAGTTATCAAATGGAGGTAAAGATCTCTACTTTTATAGATGTTTTTTAAACTTTCATTCTTGAGTTTCTCAGGAAAATTTGTTCCTTCTTGTTTTGGATGTTGAGTATTTTATTTAATTTAATAAAGAATTTAGAATTAAATCAACTTTACTGTTGGGATAAAATCAGATGGATCGAACTTGAAGCAGAAAGCAAAAACGTCCGTGAAGCCATTACGTTCTAGAATTTGTTTTGGTATTTAAAATGGAGTAAACTTTGACACTTTTTCACACTTATAGATGAAGTAAAGCGACCGCTTCATGGGGTAAACGTTGGCACAGTGCAGGGAAAACGTGGCTCCACTTTCCGTAGAAAAAGAAACCAGCAGCATGCAGATCAGGGCTGCGGCGTAATGCAAAGTAAAAACTCTGCGGCAGAAAGCCTCTGAAGTGGGGTTAACTGAGGTGTGGGAGGGACTGTGTCTTGGTAAAAGAGCCCGGCGAATGTCGCCGCAGCCAACCCGAACACTTTGTCTGGCTGATGAGTTCAAACAGGACATGGTAATAGCCTGTCTCCAACATTCCCCTAACCATAAATCTCCCAGCAAGAAAAATGGGAAAGCAATCAGGTGGGAAGACGGTTCTGGGCTTGTGCGAGTCAGAGAGTTCGTTCGTGTGGCAGGGAGGAAAAACGAAGGGAAACGAGACAAGAGGAGAGAGAACAACACGGCGAGGACGAGCTCGACTCTGAATCAGCAGCTTTTCCTCAGGGAGACGACAAGGAAAGCACTCGAGATATTGTTTTAGTGTCCATCAAAAGTTTAATCCGTAAAGCACTTAATATGATTGAAGTGTAGGAGATAATAGAGCTGACCTAAAGAGGAAGAAGCTTCGGTGTCAGCAGACCTTAAAGTTTCTCAATGCGACTCATTTAGTCTTTGTGATCAAAACTAAAAGGTAAGCTTGAAGATTTGGGCTTAAGTCCATTTCTACGGGCTTCCCCGACCTATTAGTCAAAGTCCCAATGGATCCTGGGAAAGAATAAGTACCATAACCTTCAATGAGAACCACAGAGTCACATGAACAGTGGAACCAAGATTTATGCTAATATAAGCTGCAATCTAAAGTAAGGTAATTTTATTTATATAGTACATTTTCAGCAACAAGGCAGTGTTTTGAATAGTATAAATTAAACATGGACCAACATTTTGATGTTAAACGATGGTACTCATCAAAATGTAATGTTAGTTCAATTGTTGACTGTGTGCTGTTTTCTTTATAACCTTGTAATTTTGTGTTTTTATTATATAAAGCACCTCAAGCCGCCTTGCTGCTGTTATGTGCTACACAAATAAAGTTGATTGATTGATTGACCAAACCTTGGTCTCGGTTTGGTTGAAGTGAACTCTGGTCCGGTTTGAATGTGAATCAGACTGGAGAGAGCTTCAAAAGCAGGAAGTGGACTCTGGAGCAGGGCATTCTGGGTAAATACAACCAAAACAAACGTGCAAATCTAGTGGAAGCGGAATAATTGGATCCTGGTCTTTTACCAAAGAGAAATCCTCCAACCGCTGAAATGTGGCGCAGCTCCGTATTTGTTTACACTTTGTGTCTTCTTCAGCGGTTTTTGAGTCATTTCCTTCAGTGGTCCTTGATGCAGCGCCCCCACAGGTGAGGAGGGGAACAGGTTTTTCAGTTAGTTTGGTTTCTTTGACACAGTGCGGTGTGAAAGCAAAACACAGCAGCTGAAAATGTAAGAAATGTTGCAACTTTGGTCCCAATCAAAAAGACCAGACTATCAGGTGTAAAAACACTCTTAGACTCTAAAACAGGGAAAGGAAACGTTTTTTACTTCATGCAGTTCTCTGTACTTCCTGCATATTTTCAACACATTGAACAAAAAAAACCTAAAATCCACAGAGATCCCGCTCTGTCCCATCAGAATCAGGTGTTTTAGCTCTTTTAGATATGATAAGATATTTATGATAAGGTAGCTCTGTTTTAGACCTTTAGCTGGTGCTAAATGTCCAGAAGTTTTGATCCCATTTACCTCTTAAATCTGAACAACAAACCAGAATTAGAACCAAAAATCTTTCCTGTTTTGCCTCCAAAGAACTGATAAGATTATTGTAGTTTGAGTTAATCTTTATTAGTTATTTACTGACTACTACAGAGTTTATGACTCTATGATGCCTGAGTTAATCAGTAGCAAGCTGATGATTTTAGTGATTCCCAGCTCTTTTTAATTGAAGTTTTAGTTTCTGCACTGCTTTCAAACAAAAGGGATCTCATGTTTATTCAGTTCTTTAACATTTGTTCAGTCAACAAAGCAGCAGAGGATCTTCTTCTATGTGCTTTTTGACTGTTATAAGTCCAAACAGATGCAGATGTAATTAGCTATCGCTTGAGGAACATTTTTATGCCTTTCCAGACGCTGCTGGTTGTTTGACAGAAGGTTTGTAAATAACATCCCTTCCCCCTTTGGCAGGAACATTCAAATTACGGAGGTGAGGTTAAGTGGTGGGGACAAGACGTGAAATGGGATTCACCCTCAGAGAAAACCGTGTTAGCCAGTTGCTAATTGCGTTGAGCCGAGCGCCCAGGTAATAATCACTCATCAGAGCGGTTATATTAATAGAGACCCCTGTATTCCTGTGTCAGCAGCTGCTTGGCTGCAAATCTAGCTGCCAAAGTGCAGCTGATGTGCTCCCAGAATGCTGCATTTGCATCTTTTTTTGCACGCCGAAGTCCACGGTGTGCATGCCCCCGCCTTCAGCTGCACGTATACACACAGTCGCACATGAAGGCTCTCGAGTGACTAAGATGTAGGGCCTCATCAAAAGCACAATGCAACCAATGTGCTCGGCGCGCCGCATTCAACCGTCAGCGCAGCGCGACAGGGCCGTCACGTCTGCCAAGCAGCCCGCTGCAGCGCCGCGGCAAATGAAGCCGAGTTTATTGAATGGGGAAGGAGGCACTGAGGGGGAGAGAGGGAAGAATGAGTGAGAAAATAAGAGAAAAGTTTGTTATTCACAGGAGACGGTGAAGAGGGAGGGATAGAGTCTCAATATGGCTGTGTAATCTACACCCAAAAGGAAACTTAATACTTTACCGCTCTGTTTTAATAGCTTGATTAACTAGCTAGCTGCTCTAGTCCTAAAAACACACCAATGTTAAGGTTTCATATTTATCAAAACATACATAGAAAGAATGAGAAGCTGCTGACAAACAATGTTTCCACATCTGATAGTCATATTAGATAGAATTGGTTCAATAGGGACCAAAACTCCAACATTTGTTACATTTTCAGCTGGTGTAGTTTGCAATCTGTTCCCCTCCTTGCCTGTGGGGGCGCTGCACCAAGAACGACTAAAGGAAATGGCACAAAAACCTCTGAAGAAGACAGATTTTTGCATTTGTAGGATTTCTCTTGCTTTTGGTAAAATACCACAATTTCTGCTGATTTGTGTTTGTTTTGGTTGCATTTACCCAGAATGCCCTGCGGCGTAGTTCACTTCCTGCTTTTGGAGCCGCCTCTAGGTTTTTAGGCAGACCAGAGTTCGTGTTTACAAATCAACCAAGTAAATAAGCACTTTAGAAGTTACCCAGAAAATTAATTTAGGGGAAGCTAAGTCTGCTAAATGCTTTCAAAGTCAGCAAAAATGCTAAAGTGCTAAGTAAAAAGTTAGCTCCAGTATTTTGTGCTTTCATACCTAAATAAAATTCAGACGTTTTGTCCTGACTTACTGTAAATTTGTCCTGAAACAGAAGTAATTCATATGCTACTTAAGCATTCTGGCATACATTTATAAACACATTAAGTATAAAAAAATGTAAATACACATGGAAAATACTAGTTTTTGCTTAAATATAGCCCAGACTTTGGAAGTGCTGCACTACAAACATGAGCTAGTTCAGATGAAATGAAACTGCTGGCATTAACCTTTGAACATATTGCTCAACTCATGTTTACAGTCCTGTTCCCTGAAGCTTATTCTGCATAAAGGCTTAGAAACATGAAGAAAACCTTTCTGTGCCACATCCGAGTGTAAATATGAATATCTGTTTGGGGTATCATTAAGAAACAACCAGACACAACCCGTCCCATTCATTCAGCTCCAGCTGAAACAGCCATGAAGGGACAGGAGAGAGAGTGAAGCAGCTTTCTGTCCTCCTGTTTGTCCACAAACAGTCCAGAGAGAGTAGACCAAACAGCCTCCCACCGGCAGCTGCAAACAGACGTGTCCTCCAGGAGAGACGAGAGACGTTTCGATCCTTTAGCCAACTCTAGAGGAAAACTGTTGTCCCGTTGCTTTGGGAAGTTCTTGTTCCACCAGCAGATTATTTCACTTATAACAAGACATTTTCCCCATAAGTGAAATAACCAGCCAGTGGAACTAGAACTGGTTGCTAGGTGACGGCCTGCGCTTGGCTGGCGTTGCTAGGTAACGGCAGAGTGCCAGTTTATTGTTAAACTAGTACTGTTTTAATCAATATTAAGGGATTTTTGACTTAAAAAAAAGCTCCCATATGTTGCTGAAAAGTTATTTTTAAGTTTGTTTTGTATCTAGAAACCAGACCACATGTGTCAAACTCAAGGCCCGGGGGCCAGATGTGGCCCATCTTAGCTTTTTATGTGGCCCTTTAGATTCCAAATTACATCAGTAAGTCCCTCCAGTTTTTCAACAAATCCACAGAACTCACTCAAAATTCATACAAAGTCAACAGATTACAAAAATCTTTTTTTGATTTTTACTGTAAATTGTTTTTCAAAATTGGCCAAAAACATCATATATTAGCACAAGTATCCTAAAAATTCCTTACAAATATTTCTAAATTATCACCACAAAATCTGTGATTTTGATTGCAAAAAGAACATAAAAACAATCATGAAATTGTGGATGGATTGATCAGTGAGAAAAGATGTTCAATATGATTTAATTTCAAGAAACAGCTATTTATTGATATTTTAACAGCTGAATTTATTTTTATCAATACATTCTGGCAAAACTGGCCCTTTGAGGAGATTAAGATGTTGATATGGCCCAAATTGGAAATGAGTTTGACAGTCCTGAACTAGACCAAACATATTTGGTAAGATTTTGTGTTTTTGCAGTGTTCTGACTAGTAATACTAAGACTTCATTCTGGTCACATGACTCTACTATGTCTAAATTTTTGTAACATTATGACGTTATTTGCGTAAAAAGAACTCACAAATCCTAGCTTTGGCCTTATGTTTCTTTGTCGTTGACTTGAATTCAAAGTCTACATAAATCAAAGCTGTAAAAAATGTTTGTTGAACAAGATGGCGGCCTGGAGCGCGCTGGCGTCACTCCGAACGAACAATGTAAATCCAAGAGTGAACTGTTGAAAAAAATCCAGACACCTCAAAACTTACATCTTAAAAATAGTTTTTATCAATAAAATCGATTATATATTATGTCTGTTGTTTGAGGATGTAAGCAAATATATTTCTCTAAGCAACAACATAAGATCTAAACAGGAAATGAGACAAACACCCTGATTTTCAGCCTCTCTAGACAAATAGAAAAGCCTACGTCTGGTTTTATGAGCCTCCGACTGTCTGAACGTCCCGGAAACCCAACATGTCCTCAGGACCAAACAATTTCCAAATCTAAACAAAACAACAAACCTTAAATATTGGCCTGAATGATTCATTTCCTGCTGCACCAACAGTGACCCATGAACCGGCCGCCATCTTGGACACTGCACAGTGAGAGACTGGAGGCTGCTGTTCTGGTGTCATATGGCTGCAAGGTGAGTCAACAAAGCTCTGATATCAGATAGATATTCATCTGGTTCGGGCATGTAGAGGAAGCTACGCTCACTTTAAGCTCAGAAAATCTAAAACATAATCCCTTCTGTAATCTGTAAATGTTGAAGTTCTGCATCTAAAAATAACATGAACATGAAAAATTTAATCAACTCAATCAACTATTTAAAAAGTTTTACATATTTTCCTTATTAAATCCTAAATGACACACAGATAAATCCTAAATATGTCCAGATGTTTAGACGGAGACTTTATGTTCATTCAACTGTACATTTAAAATGTACATATTGAGCAAAATTTCATTGTAAGGCTCCAACATTAACAAAAACATAAATGAATAAGTAATAATAAAAAGTACTAATATGAATATATACAATAAAAACATCAATAGGAATTTAGTAAATATTTTAGCACACATAAAATAAGACAAATTAACTTAGAAGTAACTTTATTAGCAAGATATAGAAGCTTGTTTTAAGCAAAAAATTCTTTAATATTGATGAAAAAGTTCCAGTTCCATCGGCAGATTATTTCATTTATAACAAGACATTTTCCCCAGTGAAATAACCTGCCAATGGAATTAGTACTTTTTCATCAATAGTAAGGAATTATTTGCTTAAATTAAGCTCTTATCTGGATAAAAAAAAATCACTTGTAAGTTAGTTTTGTCTTGATTCAAATGGGCTAAGATACTTGCAACAGAAACTAGGCCAAAAATATTTGGTAAGATTTTGTTTTTTTGCAGTTTACTCCTGGATCAGTGACCATTTTTTAAATTATGTTATCAATAATAGCCCCAATACTCCATTGTACAAACCTCAAAGAAAACAAAAATAATTGGTATAGAGCAGAAAAGGTCCGCTGATCTTCCCTCTTCAGAAAACTGGTCAACTAAAGAGCTAAAATGCGTCACCACTTCACCTTTAAAAAGGAACGTATTTACAAATGTGCGCCGAGTGTCTGAAACGTGTTTGTGTGTTCTGCTAATTTGCCGGGAAATGTTTGCTCTGCCACCCTGGCAGTTCTCACGCTCCACCCGACCTCCCACAAACTCTCACACAAACACACAGGAAGAAACGGGGGGTAGAAAAAAGTTTCTTACCTGGACGGAGTTGGTCGATGTTGGGTGACGGCCGGCGCAGGGAGGCAGGGAGAGAAAACAGAAGGAGAAAAGCTCGATTAGTGTAGGAGTTCAGCACCAGCAGCCTCTCTGGCTGAGAGTTAAGCTGCTCTCTCTTGTTCAGCTCAAACAGGTTGATGCCGGCAGTTCGCCTTTACAAATCCGCCAGGCACTCGTCTCACCGAGTTTGCCTCCTTTTCACAGACTCGCTTTCTTATCAGAAAAGAGCTCCACATTAAGCTCTTTGCCTCTGAATCCTTCAGTGCTGCTTTTGTTACGCTGTTACTCCCCCAACAATCATTTCACCTTCTCATTTTCTCCTCTTATCTACTGCCGGACTCATAACCCCTATTTTCCTGGCGCTCGCCAAGGCTGTTATTTTCTCCTCTGTTAGCACTTGTACCACAGAAAGTGAAACACCGTCTGAGGAGAGCTGGAAACGGTGGAAGTGAGTAAAACCAGCAGAGTCGACTCAACGCAGCACCTGAGATTTTGATTCCCTTCCTGCAAACGTCTAAAGAAGCACATTTCCGACTCCCACTGGTTCCCCCTCAAGGACCAGGAAGCCTGGAGGTCAAACAGGAGGATGGGTTTGGATTAGGCCGGATGGAAAGCAGAGCATGGTTTGGGGAGATAAGCTAAAACGTCTGAGTTGGCAACCTGGGAAATATGTTTTTCTTCATTTTTTTTTTAGTTAAATCTGTTTTCCCACTTAGCTTGTTCCATCCTTCCCTAAGCAGCGCGGAGCAGAGCCACATGCTCCATAGCAATTCCATTATTGCCAATAATCGGATTTCAGTACGATGTAAACTGGAGGAGAGGTTTGCTTTCTACAGGTTAAGAGTTTATAAAACTTCTTGGGTTCATCCAACTGGCCAAATATAAAATTTTCATGCAGTGTGGGAATGCATGTTGGATGAAATACATTAATCTGCTATGAGCTGCATGCAGGTGATATTTTGTGATTGCAATATTGCAGACCTGATATTAGTGACGACTGCAGCTGTAGCTCCACATATTTACTCAAGATTTATAGCAAAGACCATGAAATAATCCACTTTCTTTGGTTTCATTATGAGACCAAGTGTGTAACATTTACACTACGGTTGAAATGATTGATCAGATCAATCATGATTAATCGAGATTAATCAATTATTGAAATAACAGTAACTAATTTAATAATCGCTAAATCATTGACTGGAGAATACAAACTAAAAAATCCCATTTGCTGGGAAAAAAATCAGAAGAAGAAATGACTTTAAAAGTTAAAAAAAATCAAAATAAATCTTGAAACTAATATAGGATTGAATCGATTAATCAATTGTTGCAATAATCTAATAGTAACTAATTAATTGGAGTATACAGGCTCAAAAAGAAAGGCAATACAAACACATTAGTCTGTAAATATGTTTCAGCCACATGTGAAATGTTTTGTTTTAAAGGCAACAGTTCCAACAGGTGTGACGGGAACTGCAGTAATTTAGAGACACAGTAAAACATTTGAGAAGCAGACAGGTGGCTCTGTCAAAGATTTCATACTCTTTTGTTCTTCTGGAACATAAGATGTATGACAAAACGTACTTAACCAATACTAGTCCTGGAGAATCGGCTGGATTTGGGACCAAAGCTGCAAGATTCGCTACATTTCCAGCTGGTGCCGTTTGCTTTCACTCTGCCTGTCAAACAAACCAAACCTTTTGAAAAACCTGTTCCCCTCATCGCCTGTGGTGGCGCTGCACCAAGAACCACTGAAGAAAACAACATGAAAATCTCTGAAGAAGACAAGGGCGCAGCTTCCTTCTTCACAAAATGTAAACAAATATGGAGTAGTGTCACATTTTAGTGGTCGTAGGATTTCTCTATTGTTGTTGATTAAAGACCAGAAACAATTTATCCTGCTGGCGCTAGACTCAAGTTTGTTTTGGTTGCTACCCACAATGCCTTGCGCTGTACTCCACTTCCTGCTTTTTGATCGGTCTCTGGTCCACTCGGCGTTCAAACCACGCCAGAGTTCACTTCAACCAAACCGAAACCTGGGTTTTCAGGAGATTTTAGTTTTGATTTAGATTTCAATTGCGCGTTCACACCTTCACAAATGAACTAGAGTTAAAACTAGAATAAACAGCAATCCTTAACTTCAGCCACGTTTTATTACAAGTCCAAATACTTTTTCTTTTCTTGTCAAATTCTTCTTTTAAACTTCCAGCCCGCTCCAGAAGCCAATCCTTCCTCACTGTAAATAATCCTGATTCCTGAATGACGCTAGCACTGCCACCCTTTTCCTGAAGCAGCCTGATCCTACCAATTACTGTAAGCAGAGAACACCAAACATCAGCCCTCAGTCTGAGAGCCCTTTTAAAGCCAGCCAGGCAGCCGTTCAGTCAGACATCCAGTCAGCCGTTCACACGGCCTGCGGCGACGGGAAAGTTTGCTGCGGTTAAAACAGGAAGAAAGCGAGCGAGCTGCTGATGAGGCGAACGCGGCCTCGAGTGGCTCGGAGCGAAGCCATCAGATGACTGGCAGCAGGAGCAGCAGAGGAGACGCAGCGATTTTATTTCTGCGGTAGCCCAGAGGCCCGCGACTGCGTGTGTGTATTCTTACACACCGTGCGCATTTGGAGCACAACTGTTGACACAAAAGCTTGTGTTGCATTTTCACAGAAAAACAATGAGGAATTTGCCTAAGGAGGAAAACGAATGTTCAGCTAATTAGTAAGATCACTTTGAAAAGAAGAGAGGAGAAAAAGGGGAGATTTTCAACAAATCTCACCAGTTTCTAAACAGAGAAACTAACGATTATTTATTATCTGGTTATACTGACGATTAATCGATTAATCGCATAAAAAGACTTGTGACATTCTGCAGAGTTGACAGAATACATCAAAATATGTCAAATAAACAATTAAATTCCTTTTTTAAAAAAAGAAAAACATTTTATTTCCTAAAATGCAATAACAGATCCTTCTTTTAGTGGACGCTTGATTATTTGTAGCAAATGATGAACCTGCAGCTAAAATAAAATGCTTTTAGCATCAACATGTGAAAAGCTCTGTGCTTTATGCTCGACTTATCAATACAGTGTAGGCTAATCTGTAGATTATATTTGGATTAACTAATAATAGGAGAGGAAAAGGTGCTTAGTATTTTACTTTATTTTACTTACAGAACATGAACCGAGTGAAGTTTTGCGTAGAAAATATTTACAAATAAGGTTTTTTATGATCTTAAATGAAGAATCTCTCTATGTATTTTGTATATTTTAAGCTTAATTACAGACATGAATGTGTTATTCTTTAAGCAGATTGGCTTTTTTAAGTCTGTATACTCCAGTTAACGATTAATAGATTACTAAATTAGCTGACGATTATTTCAATAATCGAATAATCACGATTAATCGTTTCAGCCTTAGTAAAAACCAGAGCTTTCATAAATAAAACACTTCTGTACACATGGCAGCATTGAACATTTTACCTTCAGTAAGTCTCTTTTCCCTTTGAGGCTCTGTTAAAAGCTGATTGGAAAAGCCCTGGCCATTAAACATCAGGTTAACATGCTGGGAATATATCAGATGTGCCAAAGCCAAACGGAGCTCTAATGGGATCCTTAATGGTCCTGCTGTTTGTGAAATATGCCTGTGCTGCGTTTATTATGCTGCTTATGACGAAGGTGAAGAGGAGCGCCAGAGTCCTGAGAGGGGAAATCCTGTGAACTGGGGTTAGTGTGAAGCAGAACAGGACGGATCATGATTGGAAAACAAATAAAGGTCACAGTGCCGCCTGGAAAGGTCTCAGTTATCAGCAGGTTTTGTGTCAGAGCGCGAGAGAAACAAAAAAAAGCAAAACAGGTTGATAGTGATCAGCTCCAGGCGTGACTCCTCCACCCCAACCTTGGGTGTTTTGACATTTTGAGCGAATGTAAGCGCGGCAGTCATCCTCTGCAGCCGTACTCCGCAGCGGTCTCCATGGCAGCGCCGGCTGTTGTCTCCCACAACCAGCCCTGACATTTTGTCTTCTTCTCGGCGTGAAGCGAGCGCGCCTGTTCCAGAGCTGATGTGCCGCTGTGTGCTTCCTTCCACCCACCGCTTTCCTTTAGATAAAGTAACCAAACCTGCGCGCGCTCAGGTGTCAGAGCGGCAGAGGCAGGCCTGCGTGGGCTGCAGAGCGAGCGGGAGGAGAGTCACAGAGGAAGCCATCAGCTGAGATTCCCAGACCAGAGAGCCGCGTTAATAAACTGCAAACACAAACGGCTCAGAGCAAGCAGAGTTTCAACAAAAACATCTGCACTGAAACAAGCCTGGTTGTTTTATGCTTTTATTTTAATCGATCAGAGGAGCAAGAAACTGAACGGTTTATGGACATCAATGTCATCTCTACATAGATGTGTGGAGGAAGCTAAACTGACATAGTTACTGGGTGAAGATGGGTGCTTTTTGATATTTAAACCGGTTAAAATACTCAAAATTGTTGAAGAAAGTGCAAAGCAAATTTAAAAGGTCAAAGGAAATGTACAAATTTTAACTGAACGGAGTGATTTCTGTATCATCTAAGAGATAAAATAAACAGAAAATGGAAACCATTTCATAAGAGAGGAGTAGTAATGGACTCTGACCTGAACCTTCAGAGCCACATAAAGACAGTTTCAAAGTTGGCCTTCTGTCACCTGAAGAACATTTCCAGGATGAGACGATTAATGTCTCAACAAGATCTAGAAACTCATCCATGTGATTATCTTTAGTTGCATTGATTACTGCAACCGTATCTTCACAGGTCTGCCTAAGAAATCAATTCTTGTTTTCTTGTGTTTTATGATGTAAAACACCTTGAACTCCTTGTTCCTAAAAATGTGCTACATAAATAAAATAACCTTTCCTTAAACATCAAGACCACTGGTACAATAAAGTCATATGTGATCAAACCTGTTGCTTTCAAACGTTTATCCCAAAAGCAACATCTCAAGCTCTAAGGTTCCCTAATAAAATGTTGACGTTTATGAAAGTTAATAATTTAAGTGATATTAACTTCATTCATCATCGATCTGCTTCTGTTTTTAAGCGTTTCCTGATATCTACGTGACTCAAACGTGTCTGTTCTCCATAGATCGCTGTTGGTGATAAGCTGATCGGCAGCTGGCAGCGTTCTGAGCATCGTCATGTTTACATCCGCAACAGGAAACCCAAACATCTCATATCAGTCTAACCCACTAAAGATCGAACAGAAGAAACCAGGAAGGAAAACGCTCAGTGATAACTGAAAGCTTCAGAAGATAAAGATTCTTGTTAAAACTGAACCGAAGCTGAAACATACAGGGCTCCGCACTACACTGCAGTGATATGCTTTATATTTTCTCTTTCTGAAACCCATTAGAAAGGTCCATTAGGGACTCCATAATGTTCTGGCCTGGAGGTTTCTACAAGCAGCAGAGTGACTGTCAAACAGACATCAGGAGACAGATGGGCTGATAATGTGCTGCCAGGTTCAGATCAACATTTACCGCTTCATTATATCAAACGTAGAAACTTCAAGCAACTCTGCCCTGTTTTACACCTGGATAGTTAAAGTGTTGGGTTTTATTTATGTTACGCCCTGATATCTGCTGAGGTCTGCATAATGCTAATTAACCAGACTTCCTTTTTAGTTTGCACACGAGTTTAAAGTGAATTATATTTTAAAGGAGAACACAAACACCTAAAACTCCGAACTGTTCCCAGAAATGAAGCAGCTGGGTTTGCACTTCTCATAAGCGCCTGTACTGTATTTCCTCTGCGTGGAAGTAGGTGCTCAGCTTTTCACAAACCACAGCTTCCTCTCACATCTGTGGGAAACACCACAACTGAACTGGTGAAGAAGCATAGAGAACGAGAAGCTGAAGAAAAGTTACGAAGATCAGTAATCACAGCCTGAAACGATTAATCGGATTAATCATGACTAATCGCAGTTAATTGTGATTAATTGTTAAATGGAGTGTACAGAACCAAAAAAAGGCCATTTGTTGAACATATTTAGAGAAGTAATTAAGCCAAAACTGTACAACAAAGTACACATGCTGCATTTAAGATAAATATAAATATTAAATGACAGTTTTCTATAGCATTGCATTTTAACTGAGAAAATAAAGTTTTTACTGCAAAAAAGGATTTTCTTCATATTCATTGTTAAATGTATTTGTAATACTGTAGAAAAAAGATTTACCGTACGTGGTTAAATGAAAAATATGTAGAATGTGCCATTTTTTCCCATCTGATTAATCGATTAATCTCCAGAATAATTGATTATTCATCCATTACTAAAACAATAGTTGCAGCTCTGACTTCCGCCTCTGAGTTGTTGACGAAAGCTAAGTGGGTGCCGTAAATATCCCGTATTTGATCAATTGATTCTAGAGTTTTCAAGACTGCAAACAACTGAGTGGATAAATCTTTTAGGCAATTTTATAGGGAATAAAGTCTAGAAATACAACTATTTTTCCATATTTTATGTCCTTTCTGAACTGGAGATAATTCTAAACAGTTACTGCGTTTCCATTGCAAATGTGCATAAAACTTTGTCGATAACCCAAAAATGTC
The DNA here is from genome assembly GCA_903066815.1 of Brachyrhaphis roseni. NCBI lineage: Eukaryota > Metazoa > Chordata > Actinopteri > Cyprinodontiformes > Poeciliidae > Brachyrhaphis > Brachyrhaphis roseni. The sequence goes on along the minus strand of CAEFZY010019492.1, from coordinate 84,049 downwards.
AAATAAATAAATAAATAAATACAACTTTGCAACTGTTGTGCTTCCATTAAAGAAGAATCACAATTAAAATTACACATGGATTCGTTTGTTCACACGATACGTCATTAATAAACATGTCCGCCATCATCCTAATACCACTTCCTGTCGTCTTCTTCATCGTTTCTGCCAGTAGCAACGTCCGGTTGTTGATCACGACTCGTGATGCAAAAAAGTGTTTCGTTTGCAGGTTTTGAGAAATACACCTAATTCCAAAAAATTACATCCTCCTAGCACAAAACGTTTAATCAAAATTGCCGTGTTTCCATTAAACACATTTATTTTTGTAATTCCAATTTGCGCAATTATATGATCAACAAAAACGCAGCTGATGACTTGAACTCTGTGCTGCAATGTGATGTTTAAAAACCAAACCAACGCTTTTTTTATTCCAAGGGAATTGGTTAAACTAGATTCGGCTCCAAAACAAACAACCAAAACACACATATCAGAGTGATGTGTGAGTTAAGGACTTCAGCTGTGTGCTTTCACTTCCTCGGCACACCTCATTTACTGTTCTGGGAACGAAACACCCCCAAAACAGGAAGCCAAGTCGGTCACTTCCTCTGGTTTCATCCAATCAGACACTTCCTCTGTGCTTGGGTTTATCCCAGTGTTTGTGTGGGTTTGCAGCATCCTGCGAGGTCAGCCGGGGAACACCACGGAGAGGTTGGGAGTTGCTATAAAAACATCAAACGGTAGCTGCAGACGAGCAGCCTGAGCATTTCAGAGTCGCCCATTCCTCAGGAGTGTGTGTGAGAGGGGGTGTGTGTGCGTGTGTTTGCTTCTCGGCTGTCAGTCCGAAAACACGCAGCGAGGCGCTCAGGCTGGCTAATGTTTCCATGCAGCAGAGCCTGGTGTCCATTAAGCTGCTGGAGACGACCTGACCTGGACAGAAACGGCTGCTGAATAAATAAATAAGTCAAACAGACACCCTTCTGCCGCGGCGTGTGTGTGTGTGTGTGTGTGATGATTATCGATGTAGACATTTTCTATGCATGGACAAGTGCCTGCCAGGCTAAGATCGATGCACATGCAAAGGTTAGGACAGAGCAGTATGGAGTGTGTCTGCATGATCGCTCTCACCGTTTAACGTGCGTCTGACGCATATATGATCAGTTTACTGTGTGTGTGTGTTGTTAGCCTGGTTTCTAGTGGGTTGGTATTAATGAAGCATCTTTCTCTGAGGAGTTCAGTCAGTACAACAGGCCCAGATGTGACTAATAAGCTCCTTTCTCTGGTTCTGAAAGCGTGCGTTTGGATTTTTATATTGTTGGATGAAGATGAAGCAATGTTTTATGGCTGCTTTTTAGTGCAATCATGAAAAGACCAATTTTATGTACTTCCCAAAACAACACATTTAAAATATTTATTTAGGTTATTACACACAGGTAGGGCTGCGACTAATGATTATTCAAGTAATCGTTTAATCGATTATTCTGATGATTGAAAAATGCCACATTAAATTTTTTTTAATGAAAGGCTTGTGTCTTTTTCCATACAATAAAAAGTTGCAAATAAATAACTCAATTTTGTGTGCTTCCAGAAAAACACATTTAAAATATTTATTTAAGCTATTAGACACAAGTAACGATTATTTCATTAATCGATTAATCGATCATTCAGACGATTAATCAGATTTTATAGTTTTTTCCATAAACGACCCAAGTATTTGAAACAATATAAAAGAAAATAAACATTTTCTTGGCTAAAATGCAACACTATAGCATTTCTTTAGCAAATCTGAACCAGTTGAAGCTAAAACTTTACGACTTGAGGAGTACCTGTATCTAACCATAAAAAATAGCTTTTATGTCAGATCCAAAATGAAATGTTTTTGTACAGTTCTGCACAGCTCTGAATATGTTGGGTTTATTTCAGAAAATGGCCTTCAGTTAACTCCAGTTAATGATTAATTGATTCATCTCTTTCTAAATTTAGCTGATTATCTAAGTAACTGATTAATCACGATTAATCGTTTCTGCCCCAACTATCAGAGAGCGTAAGATGTTTTTAGACAAGTTTTATGAGCACATTTCTTCCCTACAAACAGTTAAAGCTCACCCGCTGCAATGAGCCAAATGGTTTAAACACGACCAACAAGCAGCGACACAAAGCTAAGCGCATCCATTTTCCACGACAAGCCAGATAAGGCACAGTGGGATGTGTGAAATGTGTTTTTGTTTAAATAGGTGGCCATAAATGTTGCTGTATTATCTCCTGAGCTTCTCGCCGCCCTGCTGATCGTCCATCTTCATTTCCCCAGGTGCCAGAGCTCGCGTACGCGCGTGTACAGGATAAATGATCGAGAGAAGAAGAAGAAGAGAGGGGAGATTTGGAAAAGGTGCAGCTGTTTACAGTCGTCCACGCCCAACAGTCAAAGAGATCCATTACAAACCTGGCATGACGACCTTCCATACATTCTTACAACTTCTGATTTACTCAGCTGCCTCTTTCCTCCTGTGATGAGATTGGATGTTGAACATGGCTGGTTTGCAACACGCTTATCTTTAGCACCTAATTCATTCCCCTCCATATGCCAGGACATTAACTCCCTCCGACACGAAGCGCCTCGCTGGGCCCGGGCCTCTCATCCCGCCACTTATCAAACCTAAGAGACGACGAGAGCAGGATCACACTCTGGATCACTGATGCCAGCAGATAAATGGATCCATCAAAAAAATATATTTATGTAAAGAAAAGCAAGGGGAAGCAAAACGGATGAGGCGAAACGTCTCCAAGACAGATATTTGCATACGTTGTGTAAAAAGACGATCATTTTGTTTCTCGCTGTCCAAACCAGACTGAACTTCTCCGGTTTTGATCACCAGAATTTTTTATTTTGCTAAATGTCACAACAATAAACTGAAATATTTTCACTACTTTCTTCACAGTCAGAAATTTGCATACATTTCCTTAAATACCTGTAAGTCAATCAAGTTTATTCATACAGCACATTTCAGAAACAAGGCCGTTCAAAATGCTTTGTTACAGTGAACCAGTAAACATTACATTTTGTAAAGTGCCGTTGTTACACATTAAAATGTTGGTCAATGTTTAATTTATTATGGCTCAAAAGCAACTCTGAACAGCTGGGTGTTTAGACTTAAAGGATCTCAGTGTTTCTTTAGTATTTGGTAAAACTGCTGTAGGATTCGGGTCAAACATTTTGAATTTTCTTTAACAATCTTTTCTCCAATGTTTGCTGGGATTCCTTCAAACAGACTGGATGTAACCAAGTTTTACTGTCATTTAAGAAATACAAATCATTTTGAAAACTCCAACTGCACCAAATGTGAAAAATTTAGTCGATTTAAAGTCAGAAAAAAAAGAGGTTTTGTGTGTTTTCATGCAGTTTGTAAATGTATGGTTTCAAGTACAAACTGAAGAGAACCAAGAGATAAAAATCAAATGCACGCAGCCTAAAGCGCTTTCTTTATAGGCCTCTTCATATAAGCTGGGAAAGAGGCTTTCTGGCAACAAAGATTTCCACTTTCCATTTCCTCATCAAACGCCATCCGTCTCTGTGCTTTCCCAGGCCTGTGAGAATAATTGGGCCAAGTCAGGAGTAGTTTACACAGTCTGAACTTGTTAATGCATGCATGAGTGAAACCTCAAGCTTCCTGCTGCACATCAAAGTAATTATCTTTGTATAATTGCCATTCCGAGTTAAGTTAAATAGCTGCGATTGTTGGAAATGATCGGAATCTCAGCACAGCGTTTGCTGCCTTTTAAAAACGTTTGTTTATGTGAAATGGAGCTTTGTTGTGTTTGTTCGCTTACGTTTGGCAGATGAGAAACTGTACAGAAATGTTGTGGACTAACAGTCAGTGAGCAGAGTCATGCTGTGCAAACTCGGAGCGCAGTTCACCCATGAGAACATCGTTAAGGAAAGCAAAGAGCCGGACAGCAGGAGCAGCATATGGTCTGTCCCGGCTGGCTGACTTTAGCCTCTAGATCCAACTCCACAAGAACTGTTTCAGTTTTAGAAAGCGTTCTTACTGAAGGTTATTTCACGAGTAAATCCAACAACCACTCCACCTTTCTAAAAGCCTCTTAACTGTTGTGCAATTTTGGATTTTCTACTAATTCAACAATTTTTCAATGTAAACATCCCTGAAATGCAAAGAGTCAACAGCGTGGAGCAACATTGATGTCAACATTTAAATTGGGTGTTGCTAAAACCTGGTGTAAACTTTGTGCCCTGGCCTAAAGTTACCAGTATTTCTAACTGATGTCAACCCAAAGATAGATTTAAATCAACAACAGCAACTTAAACGTGAATAAATCTCTCGTTTAGTTATTTTTAGATGGTGACCTTTGCTTTCAAACTGCACTTGTAAAATGGACCAAAACTTTTGAAAAACCAGAACCAGTTCCCCTCCTTGCCTGTGGTGGTGCTGCACCAGGAAACACTGACGGAAACGACAAGTAAGTCTGTCATAATAAGCAATACACCAATTAATCGTATGATAAACAAAAACAATGTTTGTTTCCTGTGTATCTTTGAAGCAAAAACTGTAACCAAAGGATTCAGCCTGGTGATTTGGTCTCAATCAGCCTTTATTTGAAATGCAATTTTGTTTACAGAGGCTTCAGTAGAAATTTTATTTGCTGTTTCTGTTGTTTTGTTTATTTTGGATACCTAAAATGTCTTCCAGTTCCAATGTTTAGTATTAAAAAAAGTTACTTGATCTTTGTACTTGTATTATTACTATGCCATTTTCATATTACTTGAAAACTGTCTTGAAACGACAACGTTATCATTTATCGCAATAACATCTGGGACAATTTATCACCCAACAAAATTTATTGCGTCAAGAAAATTTCCTTCTTTACGAAATGTGAAACAAAATGGAGTGGCGTCAGATTTTAGAGTCTGTAGGATTTATTTTGTAAAAATACTATGATCCATTTCCAGCGTGTGACAGACTCACGCGTTTGTTTTGGTTGCATTTACCCAGAATGCTTTGCGCTATAGACTGCTTCCTGCTTTTGGAGCGCTTTTCATTCATAAATGAATTCAAACTGCACCAGAGTTCACTTCAACCGAACTGAGACTGAGGTTTTCAGGTGGACCAGAGTTCGTACTTTCTAGACAAACGAACTGGAGTTTGATTAGAGCGGATTAAACATGTCTGGTGTGAATTCACCCATAAATACTCTGCTGAAACAAGTGAGAAAACTGATACTGGAGGTAAGAAGCTGATCCTGACACAAGGCGCCTTTCATTTAAGTTACAGCTCCACCAGAGCTGCATGGACTCGGTACATTTCATTATGATACACATTTGTTTGCTGATCCTGCATCAGCAAAAAAAATAAAAATTATGAGACAGCCCGTCAGGCTGTGTGCACAATCCTCCAGGACCGAGTGACATTCTCCCACATTGATGTACTGCTGCTTTAGCCCGGCACGGTGAGCCATCAATCTTCATAAATCATTCAGTCTCTCCCACTCTGCCCTACACACAAACACACATACACACACATGCTTCGGTTCTGGTCTCGTTCCTCATTTTCTTATGCAGGCCTTCAGCATCTCTGCAGAGCAATGCAACCACAAGGCAGGAAAAAAATGATAAAGGAGAAATGGGAACCAGATTTTTGAGATTTTCAGCTCCCTGGAGCTGCACCTCCCTAATTAGGCCCCTCACTGATAATATCTCAAACATGTTTTTAGTTGAATTAAGGAAATAAATGTCAGATATTGGAAATGGATTGAGAGATTAGAGCTGACATTTTAAATTCTTGCGCGCCATCAAGACCTCTCCAGTAATAAAAATAAATCCTTTGTTACACATAAAGAGTTCTGCATTAAACCAGTTTTAAGGGGAGCCTGGTGCAGGAATGAGCTGCCAATTACAACAAAGGGAACGCAGCACGATGCAGAAAAATTTAAAAAAAGCATCACATAAGAAGGCTTCAGCACCGAGGAACTTGGAAATCCATGCTGGTCTCTGCCTGATACTTTAAAGCTGAAGCTATCACAGGGTGGATTACAAGTGTGTGAGCTCCCTGATAGCCTGTTATCTGCTGCCTCAGCTTGCTCTCTGACTTGTTTCCCTACACTCATTCTGTTCGTGCTACGTTCTCACCTCAACTTGCACTGGAAACCATTAAAGCTCTGATACCAGTCATTTTTTAAACATTTGATTTCAGGGAATATTTTCAATTTGACATTCTGAGATGATGCAGGCAGGACATTTGACTTCTCCTGGGACATCCAGCACAACATTCAGCCCATGTGCTGGAATAAGTAGAGCTAATCATGATTAATTGTGATTAATCATTAACTGGAGTTTACAAAGAAAGAAAGAGGTCATTTGCAGGACATTTGGCTTCAACTGGGACATCTAGAACAGCTTTCTGCCCTTGTATTGAAACTTTGGGCAGAAAAGATTAATCGTGAATAATTGTGATTAATCGATTTTTTAAATAAGAATCAACTACTTTACTAACTGATTAATTGTAAACGGGAGGTCATAGACTAAAAAAAAAAGAGGACATTTGCTGAAAAACACCATGTTTAGAGCATAAATTAAGCCAAAATGTTTCAAATATATATAAATACTGGTAGCATTTCAGATAAAAACATGGATGTCTATAATTATGTTTTAGCCACAACTCCTCAGGAGAAAAAGTTTTAGCTTCAGATTCATGCTGAATGTTGTTACTGCATTTTAACTAAGAAATTACGATTTTCTTATTAAAAAAAGGAAATTATTTGATTATATTCATCTTATATTTTATAACAATGGTGGTTTAATCAAATCAATTATTGAAATCATTATCAACTAATTCAGTAATAGATTAATCGTTATACAGAATCAAAAAAAGGCCTTTTGATGGAAAAACACGGGTTGAAACAAGTGAAATGATCGTCTAATTAAGTAATGAACTAATTGTTAACTGGAGAATATAGACTCAGAAAATGGCCTTTTGCTGAAAAAAATAGATGAAAATGAATAATTTGATCAATCATGACTAATTTATTAGTAAAAAAAGGCCTTTTGTTGAAAAACAAAAAACAATAGGGCTTAAACAAATAATCTGATTAATCGATTATTGAAAACTAATATTTGCTAAAAAACAAAATATATTTAGAGCAATAAGTGAGCCACAACTACACATTCAGCATTGGCAATAAAAACACTTTTGTCTGTAAATATGCTTTAGCCAAAACTCCCCAAGTGGCCTAGTTTTATCTCCACCCGGTTCAGATTCACTAAATGCCGAGTTCCCACCTTTCAGGCTACAAATGTTTATTTTCATATTTAAAAACGAAATGAAATTATTTGTTTATATTCATATTTTTGTGCATCTCAATAATTCTGTATAATGTGTACATTTTTCCATACGATTAATCGGCAGAGTGATTGATAGAATAATTGATCACTGCGGTAACCACTTGCTGCAGCTCCAGAAATAACCTGGCGGCCCCTTGATCTCCAGGGAGCGGCTTTGTTTGCTCTGATTTTGACCGCAGAGGAATGCTGGAATGCCTCCTGCTCGGGGTCGGCAGCCATTCCCAACCTGATTCCGACCTTTGCCACGATGAAAAGGGACAGAGGGGGTTTGTAGAGGCAGCCTCCACCTGCTCCCCCTCTGATCTATCGACCTCGGCACGAACAAGCTCACGCTCTCATTCCCGTTTCCTCCAGGACCGGCTTCAAACACAGCCGGCCTATAGCTGCGGCCACGATCTGCGGTGGAGGGTAAACACGTGGCCCGTCAACGCGCACCGAGCCGTCCGCTCCAGTGAGGCGAGAGACAAACACACTGAGCACAGACGAACAGCAACTGGGCTTCCACTGGTTTATTTAGGGATGAAAGCCTCAGCAAAACAAGCTGGATGCTGTGGGAACGTGAGCAAGCAGCTATACATAACCGCTACAACCCACAAGCAGAAACATTATAGCCTCTGATGTCACGTTTATTTATGGCTGCTTAACTTTTTTAACATTTGAACAAGCACAAACTGAATGTATGTTGTTGGGAAAGTTCAACACAAGTTGGGCAATCCGGCTGAAAAACTTATTACGTTTCATATCAAACAATACCAATAATTATGGATTAACTTTTTTGTTACTGCCAAACTGGTGATATGACCTTTCCTCTTTTATCCAGTTTTCACTTCATGCTGTTTTGTTTTTATTTTAAAAACAGTTTGAAGAACGGTGGCAAAACCTTAAACTGCTGCTGCGCAAGTTACTCAAGTTGCTACTAGGTAACCACATTATTCAAGTTGTTGCTAGGTAACCACATTATTCAAGTTGTTGCTAGGTAACCACATTATTCAAGTTGTTGCTAGGTAACCAAAAAGTGAGTGAGTTGCTAGGTAACCAGAGAGTGAGTGAGTAAGTTGATTCCACCAACCTTGCTTGTGAGAGGTATTTCCTCTGCCTACATCTCCCAGAATGCCGTGCGGTTCTGGATTGGAGTTCAGTGAATATTTTATTAGAATGTTTTACCTATTGGTATTGATCAAGTGTCTATCGCGAAAGATAATGTTATTTACTTAATTTTATCAATTAATTTTTTTGGTTTTGGAGATTTAATTTTTGGAAAACTGGGATCCTCTTTTAACCAGTGGATTCCTTGCATTTCCATGGATCACAGTGATGTGCTTATGTATCCTATATTCATCAAATGTTGTTGTAACTCACATCATCCAAGTATCTGGGCAGTAAGGGCAGAAGTCTGTCTTGCAACATGTCTGAAAAGGCCTCTGACTGAAGATTGGTGCTGCATGACAGTTTCATGACTAACATGCTAACAGATCAATATACGAGTTCCACAGTAACATGTCCCGGATGACATCATCAGGAGTTAGAAAGCACTCTTTAAATTTCTCTGTGGCTGTCTGATTGGAAAGCAATGCAGAGAGATGTTGGAGTTGGGGATATGATGGATGGAAGAGGTGGTTTGAAGTTCCTCCTTTCTTATTCCTCTGGGATTTGGGGTCATAGTTCAAGAATTACTTCAGTTTTTGGTCCCAAACGTAAAAAGTAAGAGAAAAAACCCCAGTTACTCCAAAACCAGAGGGAAAAAGAGCAAAAATATGAACAAAGTCTACAAAAAGAACAGATCAGGAGTAACGTAACAGAGCTACTACAACGTGCTGCACTGCAAAAACACAAAATCTTACCAAATAGTTTTGGTTTAGTTTCTCGATAAACTTAAAAAAAAGACAAAACTAACTTACAAGTAACTTTTCCACAAGATACAGGAGCTTGTTTTAAGACAATAATTCCTTAATACTGATAATAAAAGTACTAGTTCCACTGGTAATTTATTTTCCCACTTATTTCAAAATCAAACAGCACTGCACCGTTACCTAGCAACACCAGCCACACCCAGTCCGTCACCTAGCAACCAAGTTCTAGATCCACTGGCAGATTATTTCACTTGTAGCTAGACATTTTCCCATGTTATAAGTGAAATAATCTACCGTTGGAACTAGAACTTTTTCATCACTATTAAGGAATTAGTGACTTAAAACAAGCTCCTGTTTCTTGTGTAAAAGTTACATGTAATTATTTCAAGTACCAACATATTTAAACTAGAAACCAAACAAAATGATTCTGTGTTTTTGCAACCTTAGCGTATAAAAATACACTGTAGTTTGTGTTCGTAATGCTACGTAAAATGAGAAATTTAAACGGGTGTCTGTACTGCACCAAGGCTCTGCTTAGCTGGTTCCCATGTGATTGACTCTGGAAAAATCTGCATCATTACATCATCTGGCCTGCTCTAACCTCAGCCGTTTGGCATGAGCGCGCAGACGGGAGTGCCAGCATAAAGAGAAATTGGAAGCATTTTTTAAAATAAACGCAGCGGAGCAGTAAAACGTCGAATGACTAATCGGTGTGGAGGGTTAAGCTGAGCAGCCTGGAGCCCGGATAAGTCAGACTGAACAGAGTCAGGGCGCTAATTCATGGACGGATTATACACACAGAGTAAATAATAATAATAATAAAAATAAAAAGAAGATGACAGGTAGTATCCAGCAGTTGCTAGTAGTTACTAATGTCTAATTTTCATCAGGTAGTAGATGAAAATTTGGGTTAGTCACCATTCATTTTTCTGTACGATAAATTGTCCCAGAAGTTATTGCAATAAACAATAATATTATTGTTTTTTTAAAGACCATTGTCAAGTAATATATTGGTGTGAAAATGCAGTAGCACATTCTCAAAGATCCATAAACTTTAAATTCAACACTGGATTGGAAGAAATTTTAACAAAACAATGAAAACAACAAATAAAATTAATTACAAAGTTTCTCTGAACAGAATCTGAACAAAACTTATTTTTCTACCAAAAAATAAGTAGAGAAACTTCTACCAAAGTTTTTTCTACTATAGTAGAAGTACTTTGGCTACATAAAGTATTTGTCTTAAACTCACCAAGCTTTGTGCTTTTCCTGAAAGGTCCACGTCTCAAAAGAAAACCTTATTGCAAATGGAAATGACTGAGCTCCTTTTAATTTATCATGCGATTAATTGATTTATTTCTTATTGCGACAAAGCCAACATTTTCACTTCACATTGAGGGAAAATACCTGCGGTTTGGGTGATTAGTATCGAACCAAAGGAGGCGATTCTGTTCTCATAGAAACACCAGAAAACAGAGCAGCAGCTGGGGATAAATACGAGGCATTCCCTCATCGCCCTCCGGCTCCCATTTCTGCCGACAGAACGGAAACAGAAGTCTTCAAAAAAATAAAAATAAAAGGAGCAGGAGGGAAATTATAGATCGCTCCGTCACTGTCTGCTTATGTCATGAAACCGGGGCGGCCGCGAGGAAATAGCTGCGACGGTTCGCTGCACCTCGACGTTGAGACATGTGGGAGGTTTTCGTGCAGCTGTGTCACTGCACAAAAAAACAAAAAAAAAAACTGAAGAAGCAGCAGCAGCAGCAGCTGAGATTATGGAGGAAGGATAAGAGTGAGAGGGAAGGATGGGAGACTTCCTGGAGATGCTGGTGTGGTCTTAGAGAGCCTTAGCCGTGCGTTCGCTCCCACTGCCGATCAAAGGTAGAGAAGTGGCTCTGCTCTCAGCGCCATTAAGTCACGCTAAGCCGAGACGGAGGCCTTACAAATGCTCACACAAATAAAGCTGGTCGGGATTAGGCCGACAATGAGCGGCCCGCAGTGATACTCGCAGTTAAACAGGAACACAGGCGAAGGGCGTGCAGGACATAAAAGATGCGCTTGAGCTGAACTGCTTAAAGTGTGGCTGATTTAATTAGCTGCTGTAATGAAAACTGTTGGTCTTTTTTATGTTTTGTTTCGCCGTTTCATCCGAGGGGAGATAGTTAAAGGGGAGGGCAGTCTTTGAAGAGTGTGTGGGGGCAAAAAGAAGCTTAAATTGTCTTTATTGAGCATTGCAGGTACGCTTGTTCACATATTAGATGAAAGAAGTTACAATGTACAGGTAAAAATATCACAAGAAATGATAAACGATACTTTAACGAGGCAAAGCCTAACTTTTGCATCTTCCCAATAAAAAGTCAAACTACTTAATTTATTTAATTAAAATAATACACATTAGTTTATTGTTGAAAAAGAAAAAGTTATTTATTTTGTGAAGACCTTGTGAAGATGCAGCCAAAAACTGGTGAGAGTTTCATTATTCAGAGTGAAAGGAGTCCAGACTGAATGGCCGCTCAGTAAGGAAGAAGCCAGTTCTCCAAAAGCAACGTAAAAAACCAGATTAGAGTTTAAAATGTTCTCTGGAACAAAGATATTTGGTTTTGGAGGCAAGAACAAGTGGTTAAGTCACTAAAATAAATGGTTTTGGCCACAATGTTAACATTTGGGGACAAAAAATGGGTAAATTTCTAAATATCCTCCAGTAAACTAAAATCTGGGCATAAATGTGCGCCAGTGGAAAATGGTCCCAATCATGTCAACAAATCAGTTACAAAGTGGATAAGATCAACAAAGTCAAGTTTTTTCAGTGTTTCATAGAAAAGCTGTGGATAGAAAACTATTTTTGCTAATCCTTAATGACCTTAAACAGGAAAAGTTTCGCTTGACTTAATGACAGACAATGAAACAAACACCTTTTTCATAGACATGATAAATATCTATGAAAATGACGGCCTTCTGGGTCAGAAAGTTCAGTTTTTCCAACGTTTAACATAATAATTTGATAAATCTGAACAGCTAGATAAAATCATGCTGTTTTAATGAAAGGGGAAGGAAAAACCAAATGGCTAAATGCATCTGCAACATAATTAACAAACTGCTGTGGCGCTGGAGCTTTGGTGCCCACAATGGTTTAATTTTTTATTAAATGCTGTGGGTTCTTGCCAACTTTCATATGTCATAAAATCTAAAGAGCTCAAAATGAATAGAAATGGTTTTCATTGGAAAGAGAAGCAACAACCGGACCGATTTCTGAAGCAGATCAGATGTGCGGCAGCAGCAAGTACGCACGGTGGTGTCTAAAGCTTAGAGCTGCAGCATGTAACGTTTAGAAAAATAATATTTTTTTGCAAATTTGTTGAAACTGTCTCTATGTTATGACAGTTTATGAGACAGAAAATCTGTGAAAGAAAAAAATCAAGCTCTTCTGCCTGTGCGCGCTAACTACAACCAACCAGAGGCAGGAGGCGGGTCTTAGCGCTGTCAATCACTCTCAGTGACAACCTTCTACCCATTGCTGTCTGCTAATGCTACAGCTAGCAGAGACTGTACTGAAAGCTAAAGCTAGTTAAACGGTTTTCCTATAACAGTAAGTTGTTTCTCTTAGATTTATCAGCGAGTACATGAGGATGATTGACAGTGCTAAGACCCGCCTCCTGGCTCTAATTGTTTATTTTTCATCGAGAGCAGCGCATTTCTTCAGACAGCAATAGTACCTCATGTAGATCGTGTAGGAAATTAATCTTTTTATGGATTAACTGTCTACACTGCAAAAACACAAAATCTTATCAAGGTTTTTTTGGTCTAGTTTCTAGTTCAAATATCTTAGCAAACTTGAAATAAGACAAAACTCACTTACAAGTAACTTTTTAGCCAGATTTAGAAGCTTGTTTTAAGTAAATAATTCCTTAATATTGATGAAAAAGTATCAGTTCTATTGGCAGATTATTTAACTTAGAACAAGACATTTTCACCATGTTATAAATTAATCTATGTGCCAATAGAAGAAGAACTTTTTCATCAATTTTAAGGAATTATTTACTTAAAACAAGCTTCTAAATCTTGCTAAAAAGTTACTTGTAAGTGAGTTTTGTCTTATTTCAAGTGTATTAAGATGTTTGCACTAGAAACTAGACAAAAATACCTGGTACGATTTGGTTTTTGCAGTACAATATTATAGTGTCACAAAATGGTGACAGTTTCAACAGAAAAGTAAAAAAAGACAAACAAAAAAAACATTTTTTTTTTTTAATAAAATATACAAACTGCAGCTTCAATGCTGCCAACAAACACGTCATAAAATGTGGTGCTACATTTCAAACATTCCTGGGGAGGAAAAACTAGCCTCCCGTCTGACTGATGGCCAGACTGTCAGATTTAAAGTTGCTTTTTTAGCCTTGCCAGGTGATAAACCAAACAACTCATTCTGAAGCTGCTTTATGAGTCTCTGAGGGCAGACTGAAGGCCGCTGAGGTGCAGACTAAATGAGAACGCAAAGGGACATAAAACACAAACAAAAGGGTGTCAGGCTGACTTAAAGGTGCGTCTGGTTTCACCGGGCTGTCGGGCTCTGGACCGGACCCCACCCTCCGCATGGAAACACAGCGTCGGGACCAACACACACTTCACACACACAGATTACAAAACATCCAGACATCACCAGTAAACAGCAGTAAATATCGATGTGATGAAAAGGCGAGGCTCCACAGATTCAGAGACAGAAGGAAAGGATGGATGGAGAAAGAGAAAGAGAAAGAGAGAGAGTTCAGGAGGGGAACATGTGGGGATCAAAGCGGGATTTCAGACTCAATCTCTAGTTAGACTGTTTGGGAGCTGGTGGCTGTCAGCGCGCATGAGAATAAACACAGACGAATGAGACGCAGATTTACATACCGGCGCTCACACTTCAGAGTAAATATGGACAGGCAGCATCACAGAGGAGAACGAAAATACATCCATCACTTCACTGTATTTTATGTTCAGCTCCAAACATCACTGCTCCACTTCCAAATGCTAAATATAGTGGGCTTTTATCCGAGTGCCTGACTTTGCAGTGCACTTATTTTCAACTGCGCGGCCCGCTGGGAGTAACATCCCAATAACACGAGGCTTTTCCTAACTTTGCTACAAAAAGGCAGGAAGTTGTTGGTCGAAACTGCAGTGTCCCATTTTCCAAACTAACTTAAGGAAACAACTAGAGTTGAAACGATTATTTGAATTAATCGTGATTAATCGACAGTTTAAATAATTGTCAACTAATTAATCTACTGATTAATCGCTAACTTGAGTATAAAGACTTTAAAAATGGCAGATGGTTGACAGAACAAAGCAGTAATTAGGCGAAACTGTACAAAAATGTCATTGATATTTTGCTCTTATTTTGATTAAGTCCATGTTACGTTTTCTTGAAAGCAAAATTGACCTAATTTATTCAATAATCTTTAACTTTGTATTAGTATAACTTACTACTCAGTTTTTTTCAGTGTAGTTTTCAGAAATTTGGGCCGAAATTCATCCAGACAGAACTGGATCAACTAAGTCAGGTTTATTGGTTAACTTTCTCATCATCTCTTGAATATTGAAGATATTTCTTCCATATTTTCATAATGTTCTCTCCTGTTGTGTGAAGTGCACCAGTCCCTCCTGCATAAGTACACCACCACTGCATGACGCCGCCACCACTATACGTCACAGTTGGGATTGGGACGACTATGATTGCATCTGAAGGAATTTAATGTCTGCAAAGTGTTTTTGACAGAGTTAAGGCTTCTTCCTCTCTGAGCGGCTTTTCAGGTCAGATTAAACTTGTTCCGCTGTAAAAGTGTCTGTTTTTCCAGCGTTAGCCACGATCTTTAGCCTTTAATCTGAACATTTCACATCTAAACATGTTTTCTCTGGAGCTCATAACCCGCCTCCCTCGGTATGATTGCCGGACATTCAAGGTTTATGTTTACATATAATTTATTAGGTAATTGAACGTTGCATCATCTGGCATCTAAAAATTGATATCCAATTTCTTTAGGTTTTTCCTAACAGCAAAACTTCTTAAAAAGCAATAAAACATGAGAATAAAATCTTTTTTTTACAGCTGTTCTTTTTTGTATTATTCATCTTTTTAACCATCAATATTTGATTAACTCTAGCAAGATAAATACAGCCTTCAGAAACGCCGTATTGCTCTGTTTGAGCTCATTCCAACAAACTGTTTGCAAGGTTAAAAAGGGTTAAGATGACCTGCAGTCCTGGCTGATAATATCAGTTTTTATTGATATAATAACCCAGATAACTTCAGGGTAATATAAACTGTAAACACTGCACTGTTTTACCATCTGACAGCACACTTTAGCTTTAGATCTGGAAAATCTATGGCTGAAAAACATTGAGCTAAGAGCAGAAATTGATAATATGTTGAGGGTTTATTACCACAGCTCCTTTAGACGTCCCGTTTATATAAAAATACAGTTCAGAACAACTTCAGGCGGCTGCGGTTGCTTTTCAAAAAGCTTGTGCTGAATAATCGGTCCAGTCAATAGTGACTTAAAGACAATCTGCATATAAAGTAGCGCATTAAGAGCAACACACAACAGATTCCCAATGTAAATGCAAAATGGTGGCGTTTATGGGTGGATCGCTCACCAGCCCAGGACTTGAAGTGAATCCCTTTAACTGAAGTGTTTTTTTGTAAGATAAATATTTTGTTATGTGCTTGCATCTCCGACACCCACACATACAATCAATGTGAAAGCCGAGACTTCCAACCCCGCTGTAGGAAAACAGTCGCAGATGGAAGCAGAGGATTTAAGGGCATGGCGTCTGCAGCGCTGATCACCTGACATCGTTTGAGACGCTTCCTCTTCTTGTTCTGGTTTATTTTGAACTCGATTCTGGCAAAAACAGCCAATCAGAGAGAATCTGACAGTTTCAGTGGAAAACAGTAGGAATGGATGGATGGATGGACAACAAGATGGAGGGATGGACAAACGACAGGGTGGATGGATGGATGGATGGATGGATAGATAAAATAGATGAATGGATGGATGGATGGATGGATGGATGGATGGATAAATGACAGGATGGATGGATGGATGGATAAATGACAGGATGGATGAATGGATGGATGGATAAATCACATAATGGATGGATAAATGACAGGATGGATGGATGGATGGATAAATGACAGGATGAATGGATGGATGGATAAATGACAGGATGGATGGATGGATGGATGGATGGATGGATGGATAAATGACAGGATGGATGGATGGATGGATAAATGACAGGATGGATGAATGGATGGATGGATAAATCACATAATGGATGGATAAATGACAGGATGGATGGATGGATGGATAAATGACAGGATGAATGGATGGATGGATGGATAAATCACATAATGGATGGATAAATGATAGGATGGATGGATGGATGGATAAATGACAGGATGAATGGATGGATGGATGGATAAATCACATAATGGATGGATGGATGGATAAATGACAGGATGGATGGATGGATGGATGGATGGATGGATAAATGACAGGATGGATGGATGGATAAATGACAGGATGGATGGATGGATGGATGGATGGATAAAGGGGAACGGCTGAGATCTCCTCTTTCTTACCAACAAAAATCCAGAATTTTCATTTTCATATTTTCTCTAAGGCCTTTCTCCTCTCTGTTCACTCGTTCTTCTCTCAAAAAGGAAACAGAACAACGAAACGTCTCAGAGGAAGAAAACAAGAAAAATCAGCTTCAATGTAAAGAAACATGCAGCAGTTTACCTCCTCTGAACATGCATATTTATCCAATCTAGCAACAAAGTACATTAAATTAACTATATTCTATTAATTTACTGTGTGTTGTGTTTGGCTTCATAATTCTTAATTTGATTTTGAATATTAGATCTAATGTCTCTTTCATTTTTTTAGATTAATTGCTTAACCCCATTCAGGACCAGATAAGGCTTCTAACATCCAGAGTCAGATGTTTAACAGAGGCAGATAGCAGCCAAACAGGAAGTGGTTGGTTCATTACAGCTCCCACAGGGAAAGTTCTTGTTTTGTTTGTGGTGTAACTAAGCAATTTATTAAATTACAGCTCAAAAGCACAGATTTCCTTCCCTTTTATCACTTTCTGTATTTCCCCTTGTGTTGCTCTGAGAGTCGGGACATGAATGTCTCCCTGTGATGTTTCAGGCTCAACACTGTATCTCTGCTATTGGTAGCTGAACACTGAAGAATCTGCTTTCAGGTTTTCATTAAAGCACCAAATTCACTCCCAGACTGTAGATTTGCCATGAATTTATCGATTCGTGCAATTTCTATGAATTTTTAGAAAACAAGAATAAGTAGCGCACTTCAAAAACACAACATTTTTGGGCTAGTTTGTAATGCAAATATTTTGGTGTACTTGAAATAAGACAAAACTAACTTATAAGTAACTTGTCAGCAAGCTAAAGATGTTTGTTTTACGTAAAAATGTCATTAATATTGATTAAAAAGTACTAGCAGATTATTTAACTTGTGACATTTTTCTCATGTTACGAGATTATTGCTAATATTATAAATTATTGACTTAAAACAAACTACTATTAACTGCTGAAAAGTTACTTTTAAGTTAGTTTTGTCTTACTTCAGATGTACTGAGATATTCACACTAGAAACTAAACCAAAAATCTTTGGTAAGATTTTGTGTTTTTGCAGTGTGGGACCGTTTGCAGAGTTGACAGCATTTCCCACGGTTCAGATCATGGTTTTAGTTTCATCAAACTACATGCACCTAGCAACCCAAGTCTGTTGCCCAGCAACCCCGGAAGAGTTCCGCCCGTCACCTAGCAACCAAAGCATAACTCCAGTTCGTTTGGCTTTCAGAACAGAATAAATATGCTGTACTGATCCCAAAGGGGAAATTGTTTCTTTCAAAAGTCAGAGATTGTTGGAAGAAGATATGTTTTTAAAACATACTTAAAAACAGGAAGTGACGATGCCTGTCGGATATTCAAAGGCAACAGATTAAAAAGTTTGGGCTTGAAAATAGAAAAAGCTCAATCTCCTCTGTTTCTGTCTGGAAACGACGAACCAGCTTTATAGAGATCCGCATTCTCCTCCTGCTGTCTTGGTATATTTACCTTGAGCTTTCCATGATGAGAAAGTCGAGTATTTGGAGCGTTTATATAAAATACAGACAGTTCCTCTGTTTATTAGAAATTTTTGTGATTTGTGAACAATATGGAATTATACAAATCTAATCTCTAATCTAATCAAAATTAGGCAATCCCGACTAACCTGAAACAGGAAACGTTGACACAGTGAAACAAAGTGCTTCTGCTGTTTATACAGTTAATTTAATTACCTGGCCTCTGCTGTATATAATTAGCTAATGTGAGCTTTAGCTCATGCAGTCATTTCCCATATTGATAGGACAATAAATTAGCAATATCTTACATGACAATGTTATTCAGCTCTATTAGAAATGCAACAAGAAGCCCTCATTAGCAGAGTTCACCATCCAGTGTGGCTGCCATGAATATAAAGCAGTAAATATTGCAGGTATGAACTATTTATGAGTCTGTTTGTGTCCTATTAAGCCAGATAGAGGTACACACAGTTATGTCCAACCTCTATTTGTGAACATCTCACTTTGTGACTGAATGCATAAAATGTAGATTAAAACTGGTTTTCCTACTTGGAGCTGTAAAACACCATCTTTGGATGTGATGTCGTTGTTGGATCTGAGCTAATCAGCAGCTGAGACATGCAAACGCTGAACGGATCAGCGACCTCTTCCCTGACCCCTGGGGGTTCACGGAGCCTGACGACTCTTCTGGTAAATTAGTGGAAGCTGAACTGCAAACCACAACAATCTGCAGCATGGAAACACGAACCAGGATGTTGGAGCGAAGCACTTCAAGCCACTTTCTGCACTAATCAACACCCAGCTGTGAGTTTCAGGCCCCACATGGAGCCACCGTCTTCCTGAACACACATCACCACTGCCTCACTTCTTTAGGTTTTATAAAAATATTTCCAGCAGTACAGCAGGATCATATGAGGCTCCACGTTTGACCCGAACCGCTTTGAGAAAGTTCGTTGTTCTTTTTAGAAGATGGTAGCATGAATGTCAGAGCAAATCAAGACATAAGGAAGGAAAAATTTATAATAAAAGCTGAACGGAGTAAAAGGAAAGCCTAGAGATGTTCTTCTATGTTCCTTTTCTTTCATTTGAGACAGGCCTATTGCACAAAATTAATATTTTTCATGTTTTTGTAGTTACATTTGGATCTTTGCTGCTTCTAAAAAAGACAAAATGCTTAAAGAAAACCCAACTTGCCGCTTTTTTTTTTTTGCAATAAGTTAATGTTTTTTTAGGTGTCTAGAAAAAGAGCCATTTCAAATACTTTCCCAATGTAAAGACTCAAATCAGCAGGCACTGGGCCTCACTTAGCAACCCCAGGATCCCAGCCCGTTACCCAGCAACCCCAGCGGAACTCCAGCATGTTTGGTCAGCTGGTTTTAGAATAGAATGGAATATACTTTCTTGATCCCAAATGGCAAATTACTCATTTGTTCACAAGCTCCATGCAAAGTGTTACATTTTGACAAAAGCATAATTAGTATAAAACTGAAAACTGTGACTGTAACTGTAAGAAGTTTAAATATGACCTGTAAATAAAATAACAGGCATGTATATGAAAATACGTTCATAAATGAGTCCCGAAAAAACTTAGGTTTAGAGTTTCACTGCTGTACAATGGCTGCTGGAAAAGACAAGAGTTTTGTTGTTGACATAACATTCATAAAACCACTGACTGCATTCTTGTAGTTGTGCAGGAGACTCTGCTAATGCTTTTCAAAGATGTATGGTTGTATAATTGCGCATCATTCATTTTGCAGCCATTTTCTCATGCGAGTGTAAAAGTTGAGTTGGGGGCGTGGCCAGAAGCAGCTTATTGGGATTTAAAGTGACAAGACTCCCTAAAACAGCTCAAAACAGGCAGAACTGAGCAGACTAAA
This sequence comes from Brachyrhaphis roseni, assembly GCA_903066815.1. Lineage (NCBI taxonomy): Eukaryota > Metazoa > Chordata > Actinopteri > Cyprinodontiformes > Poeciliidae > Brachyrhaphis > Brachyrhaphis roseni. Next base: position 63,842 of record CAEFZY010019492.1, on the reverse strand, counting down.
ATCTCATTATCCAAGAATGTTTTTATGGGAAAATGTGTAATAGATCACCTTTAAATCCCCGTCCATTTCCTGCTGCATGGTTTCATAATCTTTCTCCGTCTTTGTTCTTAAGCAACACATACCTATACATCCCATCCTCCTCTTCCACCAGCTGCCTTCATCGCCTCCTTCTCCTCCTCCTTTCTGCTGCCAGATTCCCTAATGAGGCTCCGAGGGAACGCTCTCTGGCCCCCTTCCTGAACGCTGAGAAGCTCGCTCTCTGTTGTTCCTGCTGGATGGGATCGTCCGCTGAGCGTACCATATGGCCTCGCTGCCCCGGCTTTCATGGCACACACACTCAAAGTAAAAGCAGCAGTGGGACCACGCACATTATGACGCATGTCGCCTTCCCGCCACAAACATATGTGGTTAGAATAATACTAGCACACAAAAAGCATACAACAAACAACAGAAGGAATGGGAAAGCGTTAGGATACACCGCACAGTCGGCCTGTCACCGATGAAGCTTCCCTTGGCAATCGTTCGCCCTTCAGAAAACGGTGAAGTGAAAGAAATAAAACAGAAACGTAGAGCTTAGCTGATTTATTTAGAGCTCTAAAACCCCATAAACATTTCCTCGGGTTGCGCTCTAGGCGCTCTGCTTTATCATGTCTCCTGCAACAGCTTCATGTTGGGAACAGACTGTCACTTTCGTTCCTCTTTTCTTTTCTTTTACTTCAAAGAAAGATATGGTGCTTTCAAGTCGAGGCTCGCGAAAGCAGATTTAATTTCTGGGCCGCGGATCGAGGACTATCGCGATTTCAAGCAGGACGACCAGGAACGGGTTTCTGCTGAACTTTTTAGTTATATAAACACAGACACTGTTTGTTGTTTTGGGCGAAGGGGGTTGAATGACGCACTTTTCTGCAGCAGATAAACAGGAATGGTGACAGAGGAGCCAGAAGACACCGATCTCATCTGTATTAGATTGAAAATAACATCGACCTGAAGAAAAAACATCAGCTTGACTTCCTGCTCATCTGAACATTTAAAACGACAGGCGTCGCAAATCAATTTGTCACCAGAAATCAAAAGAAACAGTGCAAATAATTGTGTCTGTAATCTAAAATCTCTCATTGATGGGTTCTTGTTTGAAGTTATGATTTTATTATGTCAGTTTCTGCTTATAGAAGAAAGAGTTATTTTTACCAGCTCAACAATAAACTAAGCATTTAATATTTTAAATAAAGCAAAACAGCCAAATTCTGGTTGGAAATGTTGCAGATCCAAAACATAAGCAGGGTTTTAATAAATGAACTGAACAGATTTGGGTCCAACAAAACTGCTTCTGAGTGAAAGACGTCTACTCTTTCTAGATTTTAATTTGCTGGTAATAATTTTGTAAAAAATTAACAATACAAAGCCTCCATCTGCATCAGCCACCTCTGCTGGACAGCTAATTTTATATCATTATACTGAACTGCAGCTTCGGTATAATGGACGCTGGAGGGACTGTGTTTCTACGCTGGGAATGCCTCAGGATTCCCCCAGAGGAGCTGGTCCTCTGATTGGGCTGCAGACAAAGTATCTGCAGACCAAACATTCCAGGTAATATTTTGTGTTTTTGTAGTGGAGTAACAAAAACCATGCAGTATACTGGCGTGGCAAACAGAAAAGTAGCATCAATATGTCACTAACGACTTTGAGGCAACCAAAGAGCTGGACAGTAAGCAACAGAATCTTCAGTATCGAATATACAGAATATTCTCTGAACTCAGTCTAGAACCACACAGCATTCTGGGAGACGTAGGCAGAGGAAAGGCTTCAGCCGAACAGCCTCTTACTGCTAGCCAAACTAGGTTGGTGGAATCAACAGACTCACTGGCTCTTTGGTTACCTAGCAACTCACTCATTCTGTGGTTACCTAGCAACGACCTACTGAGTAACTGCCACAGCAGCAGTTTAAGATTTCTCCACCATTAACTGCTTAAACTTGTCATCAGGTTAACAAATTTATAATATTCTATTATAAAAGTTTTGTCCACATCCATTCTTTACTTTTCTTTAGGTTTCCTGCTGCTCACACAAAATTTAAATGTCAAAGTATACACAGTGTTTTAGTCGAAGTTTTAATAATAGTTACATTTCTAACTTGGGAGAAAACACTTAAAAGTAGTTTACTACGCCTTCAGAGTCTGATTAAATGAATCATCGCTTAGTATTTTTTTATGTAAATTGTGAGACGTGCAAAAAGATTTGTCTGTAGATTAAAAAAAAACCCAAAGAACTAGTGGTTTAATTAAAATAAACACCAGACATGAGGCTCAGCAAACATTTAGGGTAGTTAAAACTTGTGGTCGTCTGCTGATGTTGACAAAGAAAGAACAACAAATAAATTGAATGGGTGAAGAAAATTAAGCAACTAGTTAATAAATGGTCCTTTGTGATCACAGCAAGGATCTAAACAGACATTTAAAACTCCAGAAGGATTTAATAGTTTAATTTGTGTTTTGATGGTCTCTCACAACAGATACGTTTACATCTGTAAATCTGGATCACACCAGAACCAGTTACTAAACCAAACACTTAGTGTATTACTGAACAGTTAATATAGTAGTACTATGCAATTACATTTAGAAATTGTGGAGTACTTACTACTTTAGGCCAACATTTACTTTATACTTTTTCTTTAGACCTTTAGAAACTCCTCTTAGTTTATAAATCTAGGACAAATTTAGAAAGTAGCGTCTATCTAGCAACGCAGAACAAGAATCAAACATTGAGAATCAACATTTAGCTTCCTATTGTTCAAACCTAAAACTAAGCCCAGAACAACTGGAACCAACATTTAGTTTTATTGTCTTTGTTTTGTTGTTTTGTTGCTGTAAAGCACTTTGAACGGCTGAAAATGTGCTATATAAATACAATTACCTTAAAAGAATGTTGCAGCAAATTTTCCAAATGCTTTAATGTGTGAAGAAATTCATGACTGAAAGAAACATGACATTTAGTATGTTTTCTTGAAACAGCAATGAAAGTGACAAAGACTGATAATCTCTTGGTTAATACCAGCTGAATGACAACAAAAGCTTTATCATTTTTATTGGAGTCCTGCCTTCGCAGTTTGTAGGATTTGTGTTTGTATTCCAGATATGAGGTGAACATGACCTTATGCTGGTCACATTCCTGATCCATCGGCTCTTCAGTCTGGACCCAGGAAAGCAACACGACAATAAACCATGCAGGTTTTCTGCTGAAAAGCGTGTAATATGGAGCCTCTGCCAACATAATGCAAAAACTCTCCACATCCCAGCTGATTTCTACGTCTGGGTGATGTCTTCTTCCAGAGCAAAATGCCGTTATCGTGAAAATATTACATTGTGAGCTTTCAGAACTGCCTTTTTTTCCCCTCAATGTTATTGCAGCAAACGGATATTAAACTCTATCATGATGGAGAGTTGAGAACATTGCATTTTCTCTTTATTTTACAGCAGTAAAGGTCTGCGTCTGATGGGCTTAACAGGCTGCTGTTGGAGTTATTGAGCGCATCATGATGGGTCATATTCATTCTACTCTGCTTGTCCTTCACTTCACTCTCTGCTGTGTCTCCTCTCCTCCACTACCTCTCTCTTTTTTTCTGCTCCCATCTCTCTCTGACGCATGCAGTTAGCAAGCGGACCATTTTGTCCAGGTCTATTTCTGGATGTCATGCTGTGGATGAGAGAAATAAGATTAAAAAACAGAAGGCAAGAGAAAGAGAGACATTTCCCTGGGGCTTATGGATCAAGGAAACTTAAATCGTTTCGTTCAATAAAAAAAAAAAGATACTCAGCAAAAAGGACAGTTTGTCACCAAAGCACAAGCAGACTGATAGTCAAAACATGCTATCTTCAGGTTTCAGCAAGTCGATTTTAAGTCATTTTTAATAAAATTTAAGACTGAAACAACTATAAAAATAGGGAATGGTTATTGGATTCTGCTGTATGCAATCAAGTCATAAAAAAGCTAGCTAGCTAGCTAGGATATATTGGCGGCTAGTTAGCGGTAGCTTCAACTGCCGAACGCAATGAAGATGTTTGCATGCAACTCAAATTTTTGCAAGACAGAAAAATCCCACAAGAAAAACAACTTCAAATAGATTTATTATCCCTGCCACCTGTGACTGACATGTTAAAGGCCAAATTACATTTTTATAAAATATAAATTCAAGACATTTTAAGGCCTTCTTTATCTATATGAATTCACGAACTTTTAAGACTTTTAAAGGATGCGTGAACCCCCTGAAAAAAGGACTAAACATCAGGAAAAACATTCAGGGTTTCCTCAATGTACAAGCCTGGCGGGCCTCCAGGCTTTAATTGCCTCCCCACCAGACTTAACGTAATTTGTTTGTTTTAAAAAGAGTTTTTAAAAGTCCAGTAACAGTGACAGTAAAGACAAATTATGACGCCTGTTCGTGCACCTCCAAATGTTTGTAACTTTTAACATTTTTTAACACAGAAACAGGGTGGGATGCTGGATAACTGCCTAGCGCCGCTAACATCAGGCATAGCAGGTTTTCTGGGGGAAACCCTGATACTTCTTAATGCCCTTTGCAAGGAAGCACATTTTTACGTTTTCACACTTTTATCAAGAAAAAACCGGATGGAAAAACCGCTTGGGAGAAACAGTAATGATGTAGAAAATTTGTTCTTTTCAACCAAAGTATCCAAGTTCCATTTTGTGACAGAACTTTAATAGCCTGCTTCACAGTTTGATGATTAAACAATGCCGAGACATTGGGGAGAAAAATATGAACTTCTGAAGCTGAACTGAAAAGTCTTCAGTGAGGAAGTGAAATTTGAAAAACAGATCTATCGGCCTTTCTAACAGCAGAACCCCCCCGTCATTCCTGGAAATCCGACCCACTCCGTCCTCCCCCTGATGAAAGCCATCAGTTTTGGACCTAAGTGAGTCTGTGGAGCAAGAGAATGGAGTCCTAGCCTCCCTCCTGGATTAAATGCACTGCATTCATCATCCCTCCCATTAAATCACACTCAACTGAGATATTCAGTCTTTTCCTCCGGTTTCACCCTTCCCACAGGCCACCGCTTTCCCCTCCCTCCGTCACTGAAGCGGTGAAGGTAAGTTGAGTTCTTCCCTGCCCTCTCTGTGAGCAATTCTATTGGGAATAATCCCTTATTGGACTCGAACACACATAAACCGATGAAACCATTGAGGTGTGCCAGTTTGTGCGTGGCTCATGATTTACATGCAGACGTAAAAGGAAAAGGAAAGCAGGGGGAAAAATTGGAGACAAACGACAAAGACTGGGACGTTTTTCTACTGCCGGGCAGCGAGGCAGGTCTCCGCGGATCAGCAGAAAGCCCAAGAATGTGACTTCTCGTATGTCGGCTGGGCCCAGCTTTGATCCCCCGGCTGAAGAGAAAGCCGGATTTTCCCGAGCAGCGAGTGAGTGACGGGTCGGCAAAAAGGGTTAGTCCGAAGAAAAGCCAGGAGGGAGCTATGGCCAAAGGGATTGAGAGAGTGGGAGGGAGAAGAAAAAAATACCACCATGCATTCTAATTTCTCTTTTTAACACCCCGACTACACCCTCAAGAAATTTCTCTCTTGGCAAGTGAGGCTTGGCTCAGAAAGAAGCAGGGAGAAGAGCTGCAGGAAGCAATGCGTCAGACACAAGAGGGGATTCTTGGAAAAGCAACAGAACTAGTTTTATAATAGATACAAGAAAGATCCAAACTTTTAGAGAGAGTCAAGGTTTTCAGTCTGGCTGGCATCGACTCATCCATCCACTCCCATCGTTTCCTTTCTGGGAGGAAATTCTTTGAAATGCTAAACATGCTAAGTTTGCACCCAGTCCCACCCAGAGAAAACGTCCCAATGAGGTTTGAGGAATAAACTGGAGCTTCTGCCATTATTTACACCGGCACTTTTAGTAAAGTGTTTGGTTCAGCTGGGATTAAATGTAAAGTTTTATCAGTTCAGTTCAACAGATTCTCAGTTTCTCACCTATGTTACTGAACCATTGCTCATTTTATTGGTAGTTTACCTTTCAAACTGTACAGTCATGTTTTGGTGTAACTGATACATTAGCATGTTATGTTGCAGCTTTTTGATGTTGCCCTTCTGAGCCACTGTATGTCACGTTTATTTAAACTCAATTGGGTCTGAAACAATTAATTGGATTAATTGTGATTAATCTAATATTGAACTAAACGTTGAGTAATTTAGTAACTGATTAATCGTTAACTGGAGAATATGAATTCAAAAAAGGCCATTTGACGAAATAACCCAAACATATTCAGAGCAGTAATTAAAGCAAAACCGTAGAAAAAAAGTATAGAAATTTGGTATTTAAGATAAAAACACTTTTGTCTATAAATAAATTTTAGCCCAAACTCTTTAAGTAGCAGTTTAGGCTTCAACTGATTCAGATTTACTATATCATTTTAGGTAATGAAATGTTTATTTTCTTATTTAGATGATTAATTAAATTATTTATTTGCATATTTTAATGTATTTCTGACATATTCTAAAAAAGACAAATCTGTAGAATGTGCAGTTTTTTTGCCCGATTAATCATCAGTATAATAATTATTCAATTGATAAAATAATCATTAGTTGCAACCAAGAAGATTTTACATTATGTCCTTTATCCATTGATTTTGGTTCTGATCACCATTTGGGTGAGATGATCCTCAAAATCGACCCATGAACTCGTGAGTCGTCTAATTAGATACAAAATCTACTCTGCTATTAACACTAAACATGCCCTGATTGTCGTTTCGAGCCGATCACTGATCTTTAAAAAAAACCTAACCTGATGATACCAATTTTGGCCAAAACTGATTTTTTATATAAAAAAAGGATCTGAAGAGTCGCTAAATATTGCAACAAAGTTGAAAAGTTGGCAGCAGTGCTGTGATTATTCATGACACGACACACAGACCTGCAACTGCTGCATCCGCGTCGATACCAATACGAATCAGTTCGGCATGTCGTGCAACTCAAACTGACTTCCCTGCAGAAATGAATCACAGCAAAACACTGAGCCGATCAGCCAACCACCAGCCAGGAAGATTGTTTTTGTTTAGTCAAAGTCGGACATGTTTGTTTCGGAAGAGTTGACTCAACAATGCAGATCCTGCCACTGTTCTCGTCAACGCGGTCCCAAAGAGTCGCAGGATTCAAGCAGGTTCGCTCTTACGCTGCAAAAACACAAAATGTGATCGAGTATTGCTAGTGCAAATATCTTAATACACTAGAAATAAGACAAAACTAACTTAAAAGTAATGTTTCAGCAAGATATACCAGCTTATTTAAGTCAATAATTCCTTCATATGGATTGAAACGTACCAAGCTCCACTGGCAGATTATTTCACTCTCAATACGGGGAAAATATCATGTTAGTGAAATGGAGTTAGTTTCGTCTTATTTCTATTGCATTAAGATATTTGCACTAAAACTAGACATATAATACTTGGTGAGACTTTGTGTTTTTGCAGTTTAAATCAGTCAAAGTTTAATCCAGAAAGAAGCCGTTTCATCTTTTAAACTTCACAATTTGAGAAGGAAAAGTTTCCATGTTCCTGAGTCTGTTTTTCTCCGACTCAAATACCTCTTTTAGCGCACTCTTTGAAATATTAATGAGGAGAAACTATATCCCATCTTAAGGCCATTATGTAGAGCTGATGTTTAAACATGATGCATTAGATAAAGCCATTAAAGCCAGCTTAGATCGTTTGTGCTGCTCGTCCTCATCGTTGTTTTTGCTAAAGGGTTAGAGCCGTTCTTCATCACTTCAATGTCACACACAAATACCGCCGAGCCCTCTCCAACAACAGGACTCCACTGAGGGACGCTTAATTAATACAAGCCGAGCAAATGTGTGCGGCTGGAGACAGAACCCCCCAAGAGACTGGAAATATGATGGTAAATGAGGCCTGGATGCAGCGGGGGTTAGCGCTGACCACACCGGCCCGAGCAGCTGCGTGCGCGTGCTGTGTTGTGGTTTTAAACAAACACTGTCACACATGCATTCCTCAGACATCCATATTTATGTACACACACACACTGAGGTCTGTGTCTGGGTTTGAGTCAGGCTCGGAGTGAGTTTCTGTGGTCTGCTTGGGTTCAGAAACACACATGCTCTCTGTTTATGTTGTGCTTACAGGCATCCTGTGGTCGGACCTCGCTGCAGCTCAACAGAATCACCAATCTGAGCTCATAATTCACCTCTGCTACAAACTTCCCTCACTGCAATTGTTTATTTCACAGCAATCCGCTGCAGACTGACTTTATTTTCACTCTGTTTTCTGAGAACATGAATGCATTAATGATCCTTCAGCTGTATTTTCAGCCTCTTTACAGACAGAGGCTGAAAATGTAATATTTTATGCAAATATTACATTGCAGGATTCAACAGGAAAAGTGCAGAGTGGATTATTCTGCCTTTTAGGGCTGCAACTGACGATTATTTTGCAATTCGATTAATCTTATTTTGACAATTAATCTCATAAACAAAAAAATCAACACATTTCGCTGATTCTTTATTGAACCACTTAAGGCTTTTTAAACAATATTAGAAATACATTCAAAGATGGAAATAATTAATTTTTTTTCTTTGAATAAGAAAACAATGTTGACTAAAATGCAATAACATCACATTCTTGTACTGAACGCTTCATCGTCTATCATTTATAGCAGTGCTTTCTTTCTGCATCTAAAAACATACTCCATAATTATGACGATTTTCCAGACCTATTAAAAACTGGACAACAAATATGACTTAAAATCAGATTTGTATTATTTTTAGCAGAATCTTTTGGGTTGAACATATTTACTGACAGTTCTTTTATCGTTATCTTTTCTCTGAACTTATGTGTCCTTTCCTTCAGGGGATCTTGGTGCAGCGCCCCCACAGGTGAGGAGGTTAATAGGTTTTTCAAACTGTTTGTTTTGTTTGACTCAGTGCAGTGAGAAAGCAAACCACACCAGCTGCAAAAGTAACAAATGTTGCCACTCTGGACCCAATCAAACCGAGTCTATCGGACTCAGTTGTACACAAACATAATACTAATGCAAACCATGTGAATTATGAAGGAATATAGTATTTTACTATTTAAACACTGTATATGTAAACATTAGAGGTACTAAAAAAACCTTTAATCAACAAAATACCCTTTCTTGAAGAACTTGAATTGGTGTCCAAGTCAGTAAAATCTCCATCAGGATATTTAAATAAAACATAAAAACAAGTATCACGTCCAGAGTGGATGTATATTCATTTCAAAAGTTAGAAAATCCATAGTACATACTTAAACAAACTTTGGTAAGCTTCCCACCTAGAGTCTCAACAGCAATTCCTGGATGAAGGAGAGGCACAGTGAGCGCAGAGCTCCTGAAATGTCAGGGTAAATGGCAACTCCATGTGAGTCACACCAGTACGACGGGACAACAAGAAACAGAACCGTCACCAGCTCCGACACCTCCTGAGCGAATCTCCCAGGTCCTTAGCCCGAGGAATGGTGTAAAAAGAGCAAGATGTTTTGCTTTTGGAGGCAGAGAGACGGAAGTTGACTTTGTGTGTTGCCTTGTCACTCTGATTTAAAGTCGCTCAGCTTCCTGCCGGCAGCCGCAAGAAACCATTGTCTGCGAGGACTAACCACCTCTATCCTCCCATTCACATCTTTGAAAACCACTTGGGAGGAACTGGAACTGCACCCAGTAGCCAGAGAAGACACGGCTTAGAAAAAACAAAAAACAAAAAAACCAAGGAAGCTAACGATTGTATTATTAATTGCTTATTCTGATGATTAATCGATTATTCTGACAATTAATTGATTAAACTGACGATTAATCAATTAATCGGGTAAAAAATTTGCACATTTTCCAGATTTTTCATCTAACCATTTAAACCTTTTCGTACAAGATGAACAAACAATTCAATCCCTTTTTAAGTAACAAAATAAGCATTTTAGTGCTTAAAAAGCAATAACATAGCATTCCTTTAGTGTAATTGAACAAAGTGAAGCTAAAGCTTGAGAAGTTTTGGGTAAAACATATCAAAGGTGTTTTTATCTTAAATGCAAACTTTATAGGCATTTTGTACAGTTTTGGATTAGTTACTGCTCTTAATATGTTATTTTTTCAGAAAATATCCCTTTTTTTCAGTCTATATACTCCGGTTAGCGATGAATCGCAATTACTGCGTTAGTTAATGATAATTTTAATAACCAATGAATCATTTCACCCCTACAATAAACACTAGATGCTTTTGATTTTTTAGCAGGATGGCTTGAAACACTTCCTATAAGACAATTAGATGTTGAAAAGGTTTCTAATTTTAACTGCAGAGTGAAATAGAAAAAGTACCTCGTACCTTAACTGAAACAGAAAGCACCTCTGGTTACTTCGGAGCAAATGTTTTTTAATCAAAGTCACCATTAGGATCACTTGGCTTTGAAGGAAAACAAGCAGCGGCGCTACCTCTCACAGCGAGGGCTTCGTGTTTAACGAGCGGCGTGCCGATTATTTATTCAATCAGTGGGAAGCTACACGAGATAACGAGATAAAAAGTGTCAGGATCCGTCCGAATCAACACAGCAGGTAACCCATTGATTGTGACGCTGTACATTTGTTACCAGGCCAATTAATCAGAGGAGATGGAAGTGAAGCTACGCCAAAAAAAATAAGTTTCCTGAAATAAATTTGTCTAATTATGACGATAAATGCAGTCAGTCAGATTTAATCAAATTTGAGCGTCTGCAGTCATATTTCTTTCAAATCTGCCACTAATAGAACAAACTAAAGGTTAAATTTGTCTGGAAAAGAGCCCAACATTAAGCAGAGAATACAAATAGAGTCCAATTCATTCTCCATCATCTGATCAATACATCCAGCTCTAAAAATGTAGATTTTTTTCCATCAACTTCAGCTTTGTTAACATGTTTCAATAATAAAAACCCTGATGGCCAACCAATCTGGCGCCCATTTAAGCTCCCATTGGCCACTGATAAAGGCCCCCACTTACTGCCATATTGATTCATAAATGGGGGATGCACTTCTGCCGGCTATTAACTGACCCATTAACATAATGCGCTCAGACTCTGAGGAGTTTGTTTTTCTGTGGTGAAACTTTGTTTGAAAAAGCAGATAAAGTAGGAGCTCAAGGTGGTGGGTAGAAACGCGTCAGGAGACTCGGTTTTAACGTTAAAGCGCCACATTAACCCAGATAAATCAGTCTCAATTTATATCAATCACAAATCTGTGAACAATGAATTATTTCCATATAAATCTCATGAATTTAGAATGAGATTCTGTAAAGACATATCATCCAGGAACTAACAGTTAATCCCATAAAGGAATTATTGTGTTATGAAACCAATGTTTACTCTTTATTCCATCTAAAAAGTTAAAAAAGGAGAATGTTTTTCAGATAAAGGTTTGTTATTTAACAAAGGTTTTAATTAGAAAGAGGAAAGTAAACAGGAATGAATTTAGAAAATGCCCAAAAAGCCACGGATTTAAGAAGAGTAACTTACTTTGGTTAGTTTTGGGTTTATTTTTGCTGCCTTGGATTTGGAACCATGAAAAGAGAAACAAAAAAATATACTTCAAGTATTTTAGTCACAGCTATACAAGCACAAAGTGAACGGTACAAAAAGAAAAGTTTATCACAACCAAATCCTGAAAAGAAAAACTGGATTCAGCTTAAACATACTTACAGACAAAGGAGTTTTTATCTTAAATGCTAAATGTATATAATTTGTATAGTTTTGGCATAATCATCGCTCTGAATCGTCTGTTTTGAGTCTATATATTCCAGTTAACGATTAATCAATTAATTTGATTAATTGTTTTAATCATAATTAATTGATTAATCATGATTAATCGTTTCAACACTGGTTCATGTTGAATAAAAAGGCAGCTTATCCTGAGTTTAAACCTAAAAATTAATAATTTATGGATTATTTAAAAGTTCTTCTGAATTTCCAGCATTTGGAAAACAAATTAAAGGATTAATTTATATAATTTATATAACATGATGTACTAAAATCCTTCACTTAAAGCAGGGGTGTCCAAACTTTTCGCTTGAAGAACCAAAATCACCAAGTTGAAATTATTCTTTTTTTCCCCTCAATAAAAAACCCAGAAATATTATTGTGAATTTTTCTCTTTAGCTGCAACTATATTCACCAACAATATTTTTTAAGTCTATAAAATGTTTCGGTTTATTCCCAACCACAAAAATAAGAATGGTCTTCTATAAACTTTGATGTTTTTAGTCAAATGTAACGGATGGGTTTAAACTAGCCCAAGTCGCTAGACGTTTTTATGTGATAAAAAAATATTTATACATATGTGTGTTGTTCTTTATTCAGTAGAAGAAGAAAATATAAATGTTTGTAAAAAATAAATAAATTACAAAAAGTGTAAGAAGGCCATATTTGTGCTGTTCTTGAATTGCAGGCAGGGGCCACACATAATTCCTCCAACGGCCACAAATGGCCCACAGGCCTCACTTTGGACACCCCTGACTTACAGACGGAGGACGATGTGAATTCAGAGATTGTTGTTGCTAAACCCAACAGGTCGTTTCTGTTATAATGCAGCTTCATAGAGGCTCTTCCAGGTACTTTCTCCACTTCCTACAGAAAAAACGACGTCACCATGACAGTCCGGACAGATGAGTGTGAATTAGAAGCGTTTCAGGCCCGACTCCTGCTGCACTCTGCTTACTTGTGCATCCATGCGTGTGCTAACAGGCTGATAAGGAGTGACGGCCTGACACACGCGGCCTTGATAAAGTAATGCTGGGTAATGTTATCTGACAATCGTTAACTATACGCTGCAGCACCACTAAGCTGCAGACCGGACCTGGAGCTGCTGGCTGCACACAGGTGGCTCTGAGCACAACAAGCTGAGAAGTGGGAAAGGTGAAAATGAGTTGTTGGAAAGGCGTCCAAGCATCAACGCCGTCCCTCATTGGCATTTTACCGTCGCTCTTCCACTCCCGCTACACATGACATTCAGCCTAGAGGAGCATTTCATTTACATTTTCCTCACAAAATAAGTAGTTTATTCAGATATCCCAGTTCCTGTAAACATAAACTTGTTTTCTATGTCTTCGGATCGCGGCCAGCAGCAGAGTGCTTTGGTGAATATAAATCTGGTCAAAGTGCTGAATCTACTACACAAAAACCAAAGGGCAACGAAAGCAAATCTGGAGCGTGTCCAGCATGCATCTGAGAAAGGTCAGACTGAGTGCAGAGTATGGAACATGCAATAAAGTTTGGCAGTTTGCATCCTGAATTAACTGGACCTGAGCCGATGGGAAGCGTAATGCAGACAATGTGGGCAGCTTTGAAGTGATTAGCAGGGCTACGGGATGCTAATCCTGCTTCAACGCACTGATTAGCTCAGGAAGGAAAGTCACTGCAAACCTGGCTCAGTCACAGCTCCATGAATTTATTGTGAAGCAACAACAACATCTCAAGTGGTGTGGTCATTATTAAAAAAATGAGGTGCATGTTGTCACTAAAAGTCCTGAAAATAGGCAGAATAAAGCAACCAAAGTCAAAAGATAAGCTTTGAAAACCTTCTGAAAAACCAGATTCTGGATCCTTTGAGGCAACTTTAAAAGAAATGAGGGATTAATTCACATTCTTCCAGCATCAACACGATGATTACACTCCAGTTTCCCTTGCCAACTATCATCAGTTATCTTTATGTCATTTTAATACCTGTATTGGTCATTGAGGGAAAAATAAATCAAACCTTACTGTTGCTAAGTGACCGTCGAATGCAAAGCTTTATTTATCATTACAGGAAAAGACTCAGTAATAATTATTATTCTTTCATTTCACCAACCAAAGCTGCATTACTTATACAGAACAACAAGGCCGGCATTAAGTTCTGAGTAACTCTGGAAAAAACATTTAAATAAGAGAAAATCTATTTTATTTAATCCAAAACATACAAACATAACAGGACAAAAGTCTGCAGAAAAAAAAAGAGAATAAAAGATAAAGAATAGATGGAACAATGGATGAAAAGAAAAGGGAGGGAACAAAAAGAACGTGGATGAATGGAGAAACGATGTTGTATAAAATGGTCAGGTCTTCCATTAAGAACATAATGCTAAAAGAATAAAATTGAACTGTACAAACCAAAATGTTACCAGAGGAGTAATGTTTGTGGTTCTGATCCAGCTGGAAACAGAAATTCAAAGATTTATTATTTATACTTACTAAATTATTAGAACTTACTGATTTGGTGGATTTACAAACAGCGTGTCTTATTTAAAGCACAGAATGAACAGTTACCAGAAAATACTCAAAAATGCTTTCAAAAGAAGAAGAGCTTTATAATCTCAGGGGAAAATCAAATTCAAAGTTTGTAAGAAGTTTTTCAGTCTGGTGTGAAACTATGGAGAAGTTAAAACATTAAACACTTAAAACTTTTGTAAGAAGTTTAAATTAAATACAAGAAACTGTCTTGATGTGTTATGTTGTTGTTGCACAGAATTATTAGCATCATTATCATCATCCAGGGTTTCCCTTAGTGTATTATAAGCCTGGCGGGCCACCAGGCTTAGCATTACTTATTTATTTAAATCTTTTTTAAATGTTTGCAATTTTTAAGACTTTATAGTTGGTGTTCAGGTAATAATCTTCCAGGCTTTCAATAACACATAATTATCAAGTGATACTTTTAACATTTCTGTCAATTTTAAACATTTTTTAACTCAAAAACACGGCGGACCGCTGGATGAATGAGTACCCAACCACCAGGCTTAGCAAGTTTTCTGGGGGAAATCTTTATCATTATTATTGTTGTTAATACTATTAGAGCTGTAATTAGGACATCATTGAATGTGTTGCTCTCATCATTTTGTGATGTTTCTGGAGAAGAGGTTGGTTTTATTAAGTTTATAGCTCAATAAACTTCAAAATACAAAACAGGAATACAAACAAGAAAAAATGATTCAAGCCCCGAATAAAAAATCTGTTGGTTTTATGTTTGCAGAACAAGAAGGAGAAGTCTGTCTGATCATATTTTAATTTAGTTCCCAGTATAATAATCTTTATTATCATCTTTATTATCGTCCTGAAAAAGGGAAGTGATTAAATCAGGAAGAAATTAAGGAGGCTTTTGAGTTTCACTAACTGTACCCGTCTGACCCCACGTACTACTGTACACGTGTGAAGAAAAAATCCTTCTGGTTGATGAATTATTCATAAATCGTAGCTTCTGGGTGTTACACATGAGTGGTTAGCGTCGGTTAGCACTAGCACCTGGTTCTGACCAAACAAGATGCTGTGGAGAACGTCGGGCGTCCGGAGAGGTGTCTGCGTTGGCGTGGATGGAAGAGGTCGCCTTGAGGGCTGGAAAGATGAGCGGCTAGCAGAGGGAAAAATGAAGTGCAGATGGACGGAGCCGGTTCTGAATCAGCTAAAGTGAGCACACACACTCAGAGAGCAACACACACACACCGAGCTCAGACCGCCATGTAAACGCTAACACACACACACACACACACACTCTGACTTCTGAATGTCTCGTTGTGGGTAGCAGCACAAATACTTCAGATTTTCACCAAACTGAATCCCAAGAAAAAAAACATTTAGAGAAAAATCTACACTTGTTTCATGTGACTGTTGTGTTCAAAGCCAAATAGACTTTAAAAAGGAGCTGGAGGAAGAGTTAAAAACAAATAATGTCAAAAAATATTTATATATATACAGCTCTGGAAAAAAATGTCCACTGCACTGAACCCCATTAAACCCTTCCTGTTACTCCACCAAATACTGATCTCTGAACTCTTCCTGAGTTAAAACATTAGTCTTGTTGTTTCTAAATGCATATAAACTTGTTTTCTTTGCATCATTTGAGGTTTGAAAGATCTGCATCTTTTTCTTTTTTTGACATTTTCTCTTTTTATGCAAATAAATACTAAAGTTTTTCTTGGAATATCAGAGACATGTTGTCAGTAGTCCATAAAATAAAAGCACCATGTTCATTTCACTCAATCATACATCTATAAAGAGTAAAATTAAAGAAACTGACCGTTTTAACTGGTCTCTTAATTTTTTCCAGATCTGTATTTATACATAAATACATCTAAGAAATAAGTGGCAACAATTTATCTAAAAGTTAATATAAACAAGCCACTATTAATATTATTTTTATTATTATCCTTTTAAAAAAACAAGGAAAATGTCACATCCAAAATTCAGAATAACTAGAAAAATTAAAAATAAGTCTGATTTATGTACAGGCATCCAAATTAATGCTTTTCTTTCTGTCCGTTCAACAGCAGAGCAGCGGAAATTTACAGACTA
Source organism: Brachyrhaphis roseni (assembly GCA_903066815.1). Lineage (NCBI taxonomy): Eukaryota > Metazoa > Chordata > Actinopteri > Cyprinodontiformes > Poeciliidae > Brachyrhaphis > Brachyrhaphis roseni. The sequence continues at coordinate 47,517 of CAEFZY010019492.1, read as the reverse complement.
CAGAAACATAGATGCTAACATTATCAATAAATTGGCTTTTCTTATAAATAATTTACCAATCCAACCTCTGCTTCAGTGCATCTTTAAGTTTGTCGCTTCACATTCTGAATTGCCCAACGTTTTCTGGCTTAAAATGACAAAAATATACAGTAACACATAAAAAAAGAGAGCAGTGATAAGGCGCCTCGAGGCGCTCATTCCTAACTGAACCGAGAACAAACATTCCCAGGACATAAGATCCCCTGAAAACCCGAGACCGGACCTGCTCGCAAATAGAGCAGCTTTATTTTACACAGACAGACCCACACACGTGTTTGTCTGAGAAACCTCAGGAGAATTTGACCTCTGGCCTCAATATAGAGGCAGTGGCACTGAAAGCTCCCGGAGCAACTGGAGCTCATTTACTGCGCACCAAAATGAAGCGACGCTCGTACAAAAGATGTCACGACTTGGAAAGTGGGAAGAAGAGTGTTTGAAATGCATGAAGAATAAAAGACGCTTTTAGTGTTTTAGTTGCTGGATTTCTGAACGTCTGCAGTTTGAGTCTTAAAGGCGGTGCGTTCAGGGACACATGGTCAGGTATAAACACAACAGTTATCCAATTCAAAAATACTTAATCACAAATATTGTTCTAACTCAAATCATCCAAGTATCTTCAAAGAGTCCTGATGGATGATGATGCAGTAAATACGCAGGGACGATCTCCTGCAGCAGTCAGTTTTGCAACACATCTGAAGAGGCCTCTGACTGAAGACTGCTAACATTCTTATGACAGTCATGACACACCAACAGCTCAATTTTCATAGTAACAGTAACATGTCCTGGGTAACACGGTCACTTAATTGTAAGCTAATCCAGCTCCTTTGCTTTTGCCGCTTCTCTTTACGTCTCTGTCTGACTGTAAGGTTTAAAGGACTGGAGGGACTGATTGATATAATTTGGCAGTAAACTGATAACATAAAATTTAAGTACACTTAGTGTTTAGTCTAGAATCTAAAGGTCCATATAAAAAGCTGCAGCGGGCCGGAGTTGGCCCACGGCGTACAGTGTTCACCTTTCAAACTTTGCCTCCAAGGTATCGATTGGGCCGCCGAGAAGAAAACCAGCAGAGAACCATCCTCCACCAGCATCATCCCCAAACTGCTGAATTTCTGTTTCCAACAGCAAATTCAGGATCTTACAGACTTACATAATGTACTCCAACCTTCTCCACTCTGCAGCCAACGTTCCCATCTCAACCAATTCCTGCCGCCGTTCGCTTGTCTCACTGCCGACAGCAGAACGCTGCTACTGAGTGAGCTGGCAAAAAAGAGGCACCAGCTTTAAAAACAAAGTGCTGTCATGCCACAACTTTCCGGGGAAATAAACTCTTCGCTTCACCTGAGCAGAGAAAAATAAAAAATACAGCCTGTCGAGCCGCGCTCTTTGTTATGAATCTACCTTCCACTTCATCTTTCCGCTTCTCTGTTCTGTCTATATTTCCGAGGCTGCGACTCTTGACGGCATCCCTGGGTTTACTCGCTCGGGTTTCTTCTCCTTCTACATGTTTTTAATTTGCTGCCATGGGCAAGGATGCGGTAAGTCAGGATGCAGAAAAAAGGAAGCCGCAGTGCAAAGGAAAAGCATCATAAAGGCTCGGCGATACAACCACAGAAAGTGACATGCAAGCAGAAAAAGAACCCAACTCCGCCGACATGGCGGAAAATTTGAACTGAAAATAATATTTTTATTCTTCTGGGTTTAGAAAGGTACTGCTTTGTCACATTACAACCACAAGCATATAATCTGAAAGTGGAAGGAAGATGATTCATGGGTTTCATTTTTTAACAAGTAAAAACTGTAGGAAAATGTTGAGCGTCTGTTTTCAAGCTCCACAAGTCAAAACTAGACACACTTTTCACTCCAGTTACAGCTGCAAATCTTTATCTATTAAGACTGCAACTAACAATTATTTTAGAAATAAATTATTCTGACGATTAATCGTTTATTCTGACGATTAATCGTTTATTCTGACAATTAATCTGATCAAAAACTGGCAGATTCTGCAGATTTTTCATTAACCACTTAAGTTTATTTAGAAAAAAATATACTTTAAAAGGTGCAGATAAAACAATTCAACTCCTTTTTTAAAAGAGGAAATAAATATTTTATTGAACGTTTCCTTCAGTATACTTTGGATCATTTGTAGCAAAATCTGCAGCTAAAACAATGACTTCAAACTTCAACATGTGAAAAGTTGAGCCAATTCTGATCGACTCATCAGTCCAGGGCTGATCTGTTGATTTATTTATGATTAACAGACTAATGCATAAAACTGGCAATGACACTGTTATAAACATGATATAACACCTGTTATAAACCTGAAGGAGTCTTAATAAAGGTTTACGGCTGCTGTCATTAAGGGTCATATGGTAAATAATGGACGTTTAATGTAACTATTAGAGGAACTTTGCATTAAAAGTGTCATTATTTATCAAACGACACTTCATGACAGCAGTCGTAAACAGTTATTAAGACTCCATGTTTATAACAGGTGTTATATTATGTTTATAACAGTTTCATGTCAGTTTTACCCCTTCAAATAAAACGTTACCAAAGGCAGAAGTTTCTGGCTTTAAAGTGGAAAAACGTCATATTTTCACAGCATACTCAACGTTTTTTGGTTTCTGTTTGCAAATCAAAAGCAGCAAAGACAGGAGAAGATGGATGGAAACTGAAAATGAGCGTAGGTGTTAATTAAATAAAACAGAATTAACCACTCTTTGCTATAAAAAGCAGCTTCATTCAAAATGCTGAATAAACTCCACTCAGCAGCAGCAAACAAACTCCTAATAAAACTAAGGAAACAGCTCTCTGCAGGCGACCGCACACCCACTCTGCACGTACCAAGACTTTCCTTGGTGACACCAAATGCTTTCTTCTTCTTCCTCCTCCTCCTCTTTAGTTTTGGCTTTGCTGCTTATCTCTTAAGGGTTGAGGAATTTGGCAGAGCACATCCGGGCTGATGAAGGCTGGCGCGCCATCGTCATCGCCAGGAGCGAACGACGCTGTGGTCCATATGGGGGGAAGCTGGGTTTGTTAATGAGCCACAAGTACTGGAAAGTGGAAAACAATCGGACCCCCTTCAGGGGCGACTTTTACACCCCGAGAGTGGAAGTCAAAGCAGATGGGGGGAAGAGTCCTGCCATCAGGCTCCAACAGAACCTCCTTTCTCTCCTGCAGCCGAGGCGCCTTACACTCTGCGCCATGCTTGCATTCTTCACTGACATATTGCTTTTCTTTAAGCCATTTCCCCCCCTTGACTCCCTCCTCTTTGCCCTTGTTAAGATTTCCTCCTTTTGCCAATTACTATTTAAATATGAATGCCGACGGCGGGGCTGAGTGTTTGTTTTCCTCCCTGTGAAGGAAGGAGATTGGTCGTTCAAGTTGGCGTCAAATGCTCCTCTCGGCCCCATTGATGCGCCTGTTGGTAGGTGTTTGCTGAACGGCCTCTCGGGGCATAAAAGCTGCTATTCTGGAGGGCAATAAAAACTGACAACCCCTTCTGCTTCTCCCCCCGAGGGAGAGCTGCAGCGCAGAACCGTGCTCTGATCAGCGAGCCTTTGATTTAGCCTGAAACGTTGAGAGAGAGAGAGAGAGAGAGAGAGAGAGAGAGAGAAGGCCGTCGCAGATGTAGGGATGGTTTCAGAGAGAAATGGGCTCATTTGCTCACCAAGCCAGCGGCTGCTGGGTCCACACGAATCCCCAGAGGCGACGAGACCACCAAGCAGGAAAACCAAGCAACCCGTTCCGACAGAGACACGACGACACACTCTAAACGCCTCAGTTCAGCAGAGAAAAGATAACCAGAGCCTTGTTTACTGCCAGGTTCACCTTTTATAAAGCAAAGGAGCCGGAGCATAAACCTCCAGCATTTATATTTCTGCTTTCCCTTTCAAGCATCTCAGTTTAATCTCTACTAGAGCTCATAAAAGGAACATTTGTTTATGCATCTTAAACCAGAGAACATTCCTCTGTATGCTGGAGAGCAGAAAAAGCTTTAAATGATTCAGAAAAACAGTGAAATACGACTAATAATGAGCTCATTTCATGGTGATTAAAAAACTTCAGTAAAATGACGACAAACATGGTGGAAATGTGCAACTAAAATATACTTTTATAACAGACAAAAATTCATAATAATGAAAACAAACAGCACTGGAAATTAAACTAACTAATTTGAGCCAATTTTTACAACACTTGCACTATAAAACCAAAGCAAAAACCACATTAAACTTAATGGAAAGTAAAGGACCAGAAGTTGACTCAACAGAACAATGAAATCAGAACAATTTGCTTTAAAAAACGCCAGTTTTACAGTATATACAAGTGCAAAGATTGTTTAACTTCAGAAAAATTTGATATTTCTTGCGAAAATAATCACGTTAGGTTAAGAAAACACCAATATCAGATCAATTAAATGCAGAAAAAAATATCCTTAAAAAAATCAGACCAATTAATTTGAGCCAATTTTACAGCACTTACACTATAAAACCTAAGCAAAATCACCTCCATTTTTTAAGTCACTGAAACTAAATAATCAGAAGTTGAGTCAAAAGAACAATAAAATCAGAAAAAAAAAAAAATATATTTTTTTAAAAACCTTGTTTTACAGTGCGTCCAATTCCCCCACACTTGAAATAAATGTGTAACTTCAGAAATTTTTTTTTTTTTTCCAAAATAATCAAGTTAGGTTAAGAAATCACAAATATCAGACCAATTAGATACAAAAAATATCCTTAAAAAAACTTGGTGTAAACATGTAAGGAAGCATTTTTCCACCAAACACACTTAGTGTCAAGTCCAGAATCTAGAGGGCCACATAAAAAGCTACGGCGGGCCGGATTTGGCCCGCAGGCCTTGAGTTTTACACATGTGAACTAGACCCAAAGTAGTTGGTATGACGTTGTGTTTTAGCAGTTAAAGTTGTATATTCCTTGTTTTTCAAGGCACAAAAGCTTCTTCAAGACTCAACATCTGAGTGCAGGAAGGCAAAAAAGCCGAGACCCGACTCAGAGTAACTCCAACCTGCAGACAGAACCAGCAGAACCAGCATCCTCCTCTCCTCCGCCGTCAGCAGTAAAATTTAATGAGGACCAATCAGTCTCTCCTGATCATCACTTTCTGCCGCAGCCAGTCACAGAGCTGTCTGGTTTAATTGAATTCACAGGAACACAGCAAGGGTCTTGTTCCCCTTTCTGTTCTGTGCTGTCAGAGCTTTCCCAAAACTGCTCAGCTCCTCACTTTACTTCTCTGCCAGCAAACTTTTACATCAGCACAAGTTAGGGATGAGAGGCCGTCAGCTGTGACAGAAGGAAGGGAGAGGAGGATTCAGCTCTTAATACCAGATCGCTCATTAGCTCCGTCTTTTTAAAAGCTTCCTGACAGCCCTGGGGAGGGACACGCACTGATGTTAACTCACATTTTTTACAATTATAGCTAATAAAACAGTCATTTCCAGCTGGTTTGGGAACAAAGTGGAAATATTTCAGGGCTGAAACTAATGGTTATCTTAGAAATCGATTATTCTGATGATTAATCAGACAAAACAAATGGCACAATCTGCACATTTCTCATTTAACCAGGATTTTTTAAGTCTAAACTCCAGATTTATCTTTTTATGCAGGCTTTTAAAACTATATAATATGGTGCGGTTATTGTATTTGCTTTTGTCATGTAATATTTTTTGCTTTAGTTTTTCTGAATGGTTATAAATATAAATAAATAAATATATAAATAAAAATCAATCAATCAAAAGGAAATAAACATAGAATTCCTTTAGTGAATCTGAAGCTAAAACTTTGAAACTCGAGGAGTTTTTACTAAAGCATACACTGCAAAAACACAAAATCTTACCAAGTATTTTGGTCTAATTTCTAGTTTAATTACCTTAGTACACATGAAGATAAAACTAACTCATAAGTAACTTTTCAGCAAGAAATATGAGCTTGTTTTAAGTCAATAATTCCTTAATTTAGATGAAAAAGTTCTAGTTTAATTTTCCATTTATAACAAGAATTTTTTCTCATGTTAGAACAGAAATAATCAGTTGAACTAGTATTTTTCCATCAATATTAAAGAATTATTGACTAAAAACAAGTTCTTGTATCCTGCTGAAAAGTTAGTTTTGTCTTATTTCAAGTGTATTTTGCACTAGAAACTAAAATTACTTGGGAAGATTTTGTGTTTTTGCAGTGTATGTATAAACAAAAGGTGCTTTTATCTTAAATCCAAAATGTATGCACAACATAGTGCTCTGCATATGTTGTTTTCTCAACAGATGTGCTTTTTTAATCTGTATTCTTCAGTTAATTAATCGATTACTAAATTAGCTGACGACTATTTAAACAATCGTTTAAATTTTTTTTACTTTTGAAGTTTTTTTTGTTCAGATGTTCTTTTCTTGCCTGCAGCAGCAGGATGCCTGGTGTTGGACTTGGGCTTCAGTGTCCAAGCCACCCCTCCCCCACGTCTTCTCTGCAGTTCTTCCGCTCTCTTGCTTCCCACCGCCGCCACCTTCGAGTTTGGGGGTCGGCTTGGCTGTGCTGTTAATCCGTCAGTGAATGTGGGTCAGAGAGTGGGCCTTTGTCCTCGTCACTCAGACAGCAGGGTCATGACCCCGGCCATCATGCGTGCACCCTCCAACACACACACACAGGCTTGTATTTACACGCCTGTGTCTGCAGACAAAGAGCGATCAAACACACACAGATATGGGTGGATGAGCAGATGCACACAGGAAAAACCTGCTGAAATGAAAGCAAGTTGCAACAAAAACTTTGGCTCTCAAATAAGAAGCGTTCAATGATTTGACGGTCAGCTGTGTTTGAAGGGTAACGGATTGCTTTTTGTGGGGGAAAAAAGCCACCTGATTTGCTAAAATTTCTCTTATAAAAAGCTGAAATACATGGGATTTATTCAATCGTCTGTAAATCAATCAGATAGCAGCAACTGCTAGAAATCAGAAATTTCAAAAGCTGCTGATTTACTGGGATTTCGATGCACAGAGACAGAAAATATCCAGTGAACAGCAGCGGCGTGGACCAAAGTAAAACAAATAATTCCTCGATTAGCCGCTCGTTTGCGACAGAACACCGTCTCTGACTAAACAGCATGTTCAACTGTAAAACAGATGGGCTACAGCAGCAGAAACCACACCTGGTTTCACCCCAAAAAACAAGAAACTGAGGCTAATTCGCAAAGATTCAACAAAGCAGAACAATAAAAGACTGGGAAACATAGTCTGGAACCTCGATTTTACGTCAGAACCTGGCATAAAACAACACCAAGTCCTGCCTAGTAACAACAGTTCAAGTTGATGGTGGTAAAAAGTCACAACATGCCCAAATATTTAACTATTTTAGTACTAATAACGACCAGAAACTTGGCCAACAGATTAATTGATAAATCTTAAAATTGATGTAAAAATTGCAGTATACCAATTAATTTGTGCATGCATGTTTGAAACCTAAGGGACCAAAGAGGTTAAGACCTGTGATTAACTTATTAAGCCCAATTTAGTTTTATTTAATGAATTTAAGACATTTTAAGGGCTTCATTTTAGCCACATAGACTATTAAAAACATTTTTAAGACCATTATGAAATGAGTTTAAGACCCAAGTCTCCACAGAAATGTACAATCTTTGTCCTGTCAACTGATATATTTGCACTTACCCAGAATAGGCACAAAAAAGCTAAGTAGCTAGCCACAGTATGTTAGCAGCAAGTTAAAGGTAGCTTCAACCGTCTCGACTCACAGATGTCTACGCAAGACTCAAACTTTTGCCAGAATGAAAAAAATAATACAAATGCCTGACATTAAATTGTCCTGCTAACATTTTAAATGTATTAAGATACATTAATTTAATAAATTCAAGGCATTTTAAGGTCTTAATTTTCTATACATGCATTTAAGACATTTTAAGGATGTGCAGACATTCTGGTTTCCTTCTCTGATATGTACACTATTTAGAAAGTGTCGGCATGTAACTTGGAAAACAAATTAACTTTGTCAAAGTCTGCAGCCTGAGAGGCTAACCGGGTCGGGCAGGAGGAACTACCCTGACACACTGACTCGCCCCACATATTAGCACTCAAACGCAGCTGAGACGCCTTAATGAGACGAGCGCAAGGCAGAGATCTCAGCACTGAAAGAGAGGGGATTTGAAATGGTTAAGCAGGCTGATAAGATGGAATAACAAACAGAGGTTTTATGTAGTTATAGGCTTAAATCTGCCTCTTACACACACGCACACACCAAAATATCAAAGAGCGCCAATTACGCCGCACTGCATTCTAACTAATTATCCTCTACATCATTAGCATTCTCCATCACGAGCCGGGCTCTTTATCGAGGAGAGAGCAGGCAATAATGAAATATTCATGATTTATTAATCTGAGTACAGAAAAAAAAAAAACAAACAATGGCAACCCGAGAAGTGTGACACCCTCTCCTGCAGCAGCGCAAATGTTTGTTTGCTTCCCGCTCAGGCACTTAGAAATCTCCAACAGGAGGCCGCAGTCGGGCGCTGACATTCACATGAGAGTGGCTGTTCCCACTCGAAATAACAGCGTCTCACCAAGATAAGAGGAGAGCGACGGGGAGGAAGAACCGGCTCCGGTTCTGCAGAGTTTCTGTCAACGACGGCCGGCGGGGACGGAAACGTGGCACCGACAGCCACACATCAGCGACAGAGGCAGGAGAGTAACCAAACATTAAACCCAAGGAAGAAAAGAAATACTCTAGTTAAAGTGAAATGTTGCCGTCCAAGAAATGACTCAAGATTATTACATTTCTGTGGAGATTTAGAGCTTGAAATCCTTTCATAAAGGTCTTAAAAAGGTTTCTAGAAGTCTTAAATTAAAAAAGTGTTTGGTAAAAAGTCCACTCAAGTACTGAGTAACTGATCAAATTATCAGTCATATAATGTTTAAAAATTACATCATCAGACAGAAAAAAATGTAAAGTTAAGTGGAAATTTTGGTGTTTTAAGAACAGAAATGACAATAATTTATATAGGAAACAAAATAGCTATAACAAAATCAGGCAAAATAATTTTTTTCCAAATCAGTTTCTTTCAATAAGAAACTTATGAAACTTTAACAAAAAATGCAGCTGTATGTCCATCTGGTGAAATTTTGCTTGTTTTTCATTCAGTGGGTAGAAAACCCAGAAATTTTACTCAAGAGTAGAAATACTTCATAATACTCAAGTAAAAGTTTTAAAAAAATGTAAAGCGCAGTAAAAACTACATTTCTTTAAAAATTTACTTTTTTAAAAGTACTTTTTTTTTTTTTACTTTTCTGGTAAGTGTAACTAGTTGGTACTCTGCTCTGGTTGGGGATCTGAGAGGAAAGGAGAAGCAGAATGTGAGACGGTTCATATTTCTAACTCAATCTGCTCACTGGTGAGTTTGGTTGCTGTTCCTGTCATTTAAACAACCAAAACCAATAGCAATCCATAATCAGTTTCTATTTCCCTTCGCTCCTCCTGATCGTCCTAAAGTTTCCCCGACTCCCCTCAGCGTGACCTGCAGCGTCGACGGCGACGGCAGCCCGTAAAGTATCTGAAGTACAAAGTCGATACGAGTCACCAGAGTCGGTTGGGTTTTAAACGGGGGATGATGACGCAGCTGCTAAGCCTCAGAAACATCCCATCAGACTCTGATGGCACACTCCATCGCAGTAATGAAGCGACTGACTCGGGTTATTAGATGAGCTTGCATTTTTGATTTCTGCAAGATAATCGGTTTGCCAAAAGTACGTGGAGCTCCAACTGATCCAACTTCGACCTACATGCAGGGTTCCTGCTGCACATTTTTCACATTAAAAGCCCCCCACTTCCTCCAGACTCGGCCGATTTTAACGTTTAAATTTAAAAATCAGGTGTGAGTTTGTGGCAGATACTCTTACAGTAAAAACCAAGACAGGAAGGACGGACAAAACGACAAATGGTTGTATGGATGCAAGGATGAACATTTGGATAGATAGACAGATGGAATGGATTGATTTATGGATGATGACTGGATAAACTCAGGAGTGGATGAAGAGAAAAATTAATGGCTGGATGGACAAACAGATAAATGGATGGACAGAATGATGGATGAAGGGAAACATGGATGGATTTTATGGACAGATTCAAGAATGGGTGGACAGATAAATTACCTGGATGGATAAACAGATGGACAGAATGGTGGATTTATGGGCAGACTGACAGACTAATGAAAGGATGGATGGATGAAGGAATGATAGCTTTGCGATTGAAAGATGGTTGGACAGGATGACGGACTAAAGGGACAGACTGACAAATGGATGAACAAACAGATGGAAAGACAGACAAGGACGGGTTAATGGACAGATACAAGCAGGCCTGGAATTAATCATTATTTCAGTAATCAATTATTCAATCGTTTATTCCAGCAAATAGTCATATAAAAAATTTGGCACATTCTGAATTTTCAACAAATGTAATTCCTGTTTTAAATAATAAACATTTTATGAGGTAAAATACAATAACATAGCATTCCTTTAAGGATGCAAGAAGTGCTAATGCTAGTGTAGGCAGGGCTGATCTATTGATCAATTTTGTATTATCTGGTTAATAATTGGATCGCAAAAGGTGCTTGATGTTTTTTTTAAAATCTTTTATACAAAACGTAGATATTTTTGTGCAGTTTTAGCTTAATTCTTGCCCTTAAAGTAAATGACCTTTTGTTGAGTCTGTATAAGCTAGTTAACGTTTAATCGATGACTGAACTTGCTGACGATCATTTCACTAATCGATTAATCACAATTGATCTGATTAATCATTCAGCTCTAATTAAAAACGACATTAATCTTTGTTTATAAACTTACTGAAAACACAAGCAGGCATTATCTCGTTACCAGAGAGAAAACGGTTTACAGACAAAGTTGATTTTATCTTAAATGGAAAATGTGTATATGTTCATACAGCTTTGGCTTAATTACTGTTCTATGTTGGGTTTATTTTCAGCAAATGGGCTTTGTTGTGAGGTTTGTATACTACAGTAAACGCTTATTAAATTAGTTGATCATTTCAATAATGGATTAATCACGATTAATCGTTTCAGCCCCTGAACTTTAGACAATGGTATAGGGTAAAGGAGTTTGCAGCTTTTTGATGCGTCTCTGCTTCTACACACCTGAATCTCATATTTATAAGTTGAGTTGATGCTGAGGAGTTTATTTTTTCATTTGATTCAGGTGTGTTGGACCTGGGACACGTTCAAAACCTGGAGGACGTTGTCCAGTGAGGACTGGAGTTTCACACTTTTCCAGACTGCAAAGCACTTGAGAAATACTGAACAACTGTCTGAATGTGACACAGTACATGACTGGAGTTACCTGATGAAAAGATTCATCGCGCTAATTAGCATCTTATAAATACAAGGGATGATTTTGCACCAGTGGGATCGCTAAAACCAGGAAAAATGTATCATAGAGGATGTATTCCGGTTAAAGAGGTTTAGTCAGCACAAAGCATGGGATTTCTGCCAACTTAATTTTTTTTTTTTAACAATTGCAGAGCCCATAATAGCCCTCCACTGTCCTCTCCGAGGATTATTGTCAGCAGCCCTGAAAACTCCCTGGATAATGTAGCGGTGAATGGGCTCCTTTCATCGGTGCTCGGCCATGAAAGTGGACCGGAGTGACTCCAATTGAAGGCTATTACGGCAAAGAAAATCAATCGGATAAATGTACAGAGCGTGGTGAGGGGCTGTGTGTGCGGCGCTGGAGGGCGGGAGGCATTTTCTGCATGATATGCGCCGACTTTCAGCCGCATACCTCTGGAAGACGGGTGGAGAGGAGGGCGAGTGCACGCTGGCAGGTGGATGTGCAGTGACATTAAACCAGCTCCCAGGTATGTGGACGCAGTCTGCAGCTGCTCTCACACATAATGTGCATTCCTGGCTTTCCTGCGACTACGCATGCGCCGATTACTGGTTTCAAGGTACACCGAGATATGGAAAAGTCACGGTTTCTAATTTTCTGTCACACCGTTCCTGTGGTGTAAGCGTTTTCTACGTCTGGTCAGAGACAAAGTGGAGGGAAAATTAGCTACTAGCTCTGCAAGATCAGGCAAGTCCCATAAACTCCCTGTTTAATAAAACAAGGTTTGCTGTATGCTAATACTTCAGCTAACGTAAGAAAACAGACAAACAGAGGAAGAACGTTGCCCTATGGTCAGCGGCAACCAAAGGAAGCAACATCTCTATTTATTAAAGTCAAAGTTTATATCGTCTTGAAATAACGACGGTGGATTTGAAGTTCTAGTTAAATTCACATCTCTCCTAATTGTTGGTTTAGAACAGCGGTCATGTCAAAGGGTGAAAATCAGCTCAGCAGTTCTGCAAACATTTGAGAGCAAATCACCTAAGAAGCTAAAACAAAAAGCAAGATAACAGATTTTAGAGCTGTAATGATAATACCGTGACACAGCGAAGCTGGTGTATTTACTGTGGTAACGTCATACCGGCAGGCATCTGACCCGTCTAACTGTATAGAAATCCATTTACCTCAGAGCGCTCTGTCAGGGTTTCTGCAGAGCGTGGGTCGGCGGCACCCACAGGACTTTAGAGTTGATTAAAAAGAAAAAGGCATCAGATTGATTAATTTTTAAACTGGTTACTAAATCATAACGGGAGCAGAGGTTCTCGTTTCTTGGTTGAACTATGTTGCCAGCGTAGATTTGCAGACGGAGCACAGAAGCTGAATTTGTTTGATGCAGAAGTTTTAAACCACAGAGGAGTTCAAAAGAGGAACAGAAACGCTGCGCTGCATAGAAGATTAAAAATAGATTTTTCAGAGTCTTTCTTGTTAGAACAGAAATCAAATCTAGCTCTGATGCTGGAAATGAAACGACTAACAGGAAGTGGTATTGATCAAAGCAAATCAACTGTAAAAACAAACAACAGTGGAACAAAGACTCAGATTTCCCTGAACTACAGCCGGATCGATGATCCGATCGGAAGATGATCCGGGGAAGACGTGTGATCCGTCGGGAGGCAGGGCGAAGCGCGGAGCAGAGGTAGGCCAGATCACGGATGACACCGCACCTCTCCGGGGGACAGAGGGATGGAGGGAGCGAGAGAACTGGTGGGGATGACGAATGGAAAGACAAGTGTGTGCTTGTGAAGTTTTGTTCCAGCTCTTTCCCATTTTACGAGTTAGTCTGTGGTTTTCTCGAGTTCACGCCGAGTTCAGGAGAAAAGTGTCTTTCCCTCTCAGCGAAACGGAGCTGAAAACTCCTTATCGGCGCCTGCAGCTTCTGCGTCTCCCGCTCTCTGACAGAGCGCGCTGAAATATTTCTGGCCTCTGCCTTTGACCTCAGCAGCAATTCGACGCAAACACGCCCTCCAAGAACAATGCTGACAAGTGTTGTTATCACATGCCTCCAGTTCATCCAGGCTCCGTGAATGCCGAGGAACTCAAACCCGAGTCACTCCCGAAGGAGTCAGCCTGACAGTCAAGTTCAACCCTGTGAACCTGGGACGACCCCGCCCTCTGCGTGAAAAAATACCTGCCGTTTACAGGTGCTCAACCAAAGGGGAGGTGGCGGGGGTTCATTAATTACCAACTTGACAAAACCGAGACTTCCAAAATTAGAGGTAATTGGCCGTCCCCTGGGGGGCCAGATAGAAACGATGCCACTAACGCCTGCAAATTAAAGCTGTAATTAACCCGTTATGACTGATTTATTTGCACCGAATCGCTTTATAATTCAATCAAAGGTGTTGCCTTACATAAACTACGCAGCAGGAAGCCTGAGGTCCCTCTGATGTTAACGACTGTTTCATAGCGGAGGACTCCCACGGTTGACTTTCACTTAATTTGCGCTAAATACAGGGTGCAAATCAGACGTGTCTGTGCAGATCCTTGGAAAGGCTGCGGTGCTCCCTGTTAGCGGAGCGGCGAAGGTAAAAGAAAGGAAAGTAGGGAACGAAAGGAGAGAACGCCGAGCTGAGGTCAAGCTGTGAGACCTACAGGTTCAGATTCAGGTCTGTAAATAACTAAATAAATAATATAGGTCTGAAACGATTAATCATGACTCCTCTATCATTAATTGTTATTCATTATGATTAATCGCGATTAATCGACTGTTGAAATAATCATCAAAATACCAAACTGTATTGTTAATCTGCGTGTCATTAGGACAGGTGTGTATTTTCAGTGATCTTCTAGTTTTGTCTGCCCTTACAGATTGCCGATTGGGCAAAATACTGATCACTAATAAGAGAGAGTCTTAATGATAACGTATGCATAAAACGCCACTGCACGTTATTTACGCTACCACTGTTTTGTTTTTTTGTTTTATGAATTTCACATTATGTACATTTAGGTTCCGACCCGTTGCATGAGAAAAACACAACTATGCACCCTGCTGTTTACGGTCTAGTACAACAAGACATTGAGATACGTCTCATTATTGATACTGTCAGCTTTCCGTACATTGTTGCTATTGTCCAAAAGGAGCTTCCAGAGGAATCAATAAATTATGGTAAATTTATTTTTAATATTGTATAAAAAAGGCTTTGGTGGTATAATGAAAAATCTGCAGAATGTGACAATTTTTTGTCTGATTAATTGATCAACGTGTAGGAAAGTTAAGGTTATTGATGTGTTTGAAAGTTTAGTAACAAAGATGTTTTATTTACACAACTGCACTTCCTCAGTCCTTCAAGCCAGAACCATTCATGTTAAATTCACATTTCTGTTCACAAATTCCAATACAGATTTCAGAACCAGGGGTTTGAAAAGCTCAACAAGCTGATAAAAAAAGCCCGGTTCTGTTCTGTTTAACCTCTGGAGACAATACAAAGAGTTTTCATAAAATCAAGAAAATTATGGCATCCTCTTCACGAGACAGTGTCTTCAGTCAGAGGCTTTTTCAAACTTATTGTAATACTGACAGCTGCAGGAGATTCTTCCTACTCATAGACATTAGCATCTATAGCAACTCTCTGGAGAAAACTGTGTAATATGTGTTACAACATTTAATTTGTTGGGTTAATAAAGTATTTTTGAACTGAATCGTATTTGACGATGTGTAAAAAAAATTATGCTGAATCTATCCGTTTTTGGCTTGAATGGAAACCGTCTTGATTTCTGATTAATTAACACATAACATCTAAGAGCTGGTGTGTGTGGGTGTGTGTGTGTGTGTGTCTGATAAACACTCTTTAAAGTTATTATGTGGTACAAACCCTCAACTTGAGTCATTTTCAACATCAGCGAACTGTTTAAAATTAACCAGAGTTTAAAAATAGAAACACCATGTGGTTCAACAGGGCTGCGAGAAAGCGAAAGAGAGCAAGACTTTCAGCAGATAACGGGACAGTTTTGCAGCCAGGAGCTCAGGTTTTATCCTCCTGACCTCTTTTAACCTCGGGTTGTTCTGGAACGAGCTCAGCAGTTTCTTGGCAAAGTCAAAGTTGCAGTAACAAATCCACATTCTCCATGCAGAGACAGATGTTAGCCATGTTAACAGCTGATAAATGACACTAAAATAACTGGAATGATGTCACTTCTGCTCCTAATATAAATAACAGGAAGCTCCTATCTTGAATGCAAATTTTAAACCTTCAATTAGTCGTTGAGGAGAAATCTGACATTATTAAGGATGAACTTGAATAAATCAAACTCTAAAGTGCAAAACACAAATCTGGATCCACCCTGTAAACAGCTGGATGCCTAATCTGAAAAACTTCACTCTGCAGGCGCAGGTTGACATTTCCATGTACTAAGCGCCAGCTCCGGCGTTTTGGATGTGGGTAAGATCCACTTTTACGCACAGACTTTTACGTCTGGCGCGTAAAAGCTCCAAAACGAGCTTTTTAAACGTGGTGAAATCCAACTTACTTGTCATATTCCGCGTTGTCCTTGTCGCACCGTGCGTCCTTGTGTTTCTGCCAGTCCTTCCCATGCTTGCATGTGGTGAGCAGCACCACGTCCTCCCCGTTGTGGACGTGATATAAGGCATTCCGCGCGTCCGAGCCAATCCCGGTCAGGTAGCGCTTCCCCTTGAACACCAGCATGTACTTTCTAAAAGGCGGGATGGAGTTGTACTTCAGGAAACCCCTGTCCCCTCCGGTCCGAGGGTGCTCCTTGGAGAAGAGCGGGATGGAAACGTCGAAGTTGGGCCTGAAGTTCTCAGAACCGATGCTCGCCTTGGCCAGCATGGCCTGGCCGATGTCAAAGCCCAGATCCTCCGTGTAGTCCGGCCAGGTTCCGGAGTACAGGTTAAAGATGAGGTGGTTCCTGCCGTCGTTCCACAAAGGCAGGCTCTGGACCTTCGTCTTCAGGTTGTGGACGTACTGAGGGGACAGCTGGTCCCTATCCAGAGTGTCCAGACTCAGGACGAATAGACACGCCTGTCCCGGGTCGGAGGTGTAGAACCTGGAGCCCTCGATGGTGGATAGGATGTTCTGGTAGCTCTCCGAGATCTTCTCCCCCTTCTGCTGGGGGTAAACATAAACTTTGAAGCCGTTCTTCTGACACAGAGAGAAGTCGAAACAGGAATCCATGCGGCACCGCTTGCCCCTGTAAACGCTCCTGTTCACGTCCCGCTTCTGCATCGGAGATATGTGCAGGTTGTAATCCTCGGTGTCCGTCTGATCCCAGGGCAGGAAGGCGTGTAAAGGGTCCGAGTAGTGGGGCCACGGCTGCTCGGGCCGGTACCCGCTCCTGCTGTGGTCCTGCCGGCTCCTCCTGGCCGCTGGAATCTCAACCCCTCCGAGGTAGAAGAGCAGCGCCAGGCACGCTCCGGCGGACAGCAGGATCAGGTAGCGCTTTTTGGCCTGCATGTGTCCCGGGAACAGAGGCGACTTGCTCAGGAATAACAAAGCTAAAGTGGCCCCAACTTAGGCTCTCACCAGCCCCGGCTGCATCGCTCCATCCCCAACCCCCCTTCTTCGTGTTGTGCTCCGAGATCCGGCGATTGATCCAGCGCATGTGGGCGATTTGTACGCCGCTTGTGGAGTTTCACCACATCCAGCGACGCACCGACAAAGACCTGTCCGGAGCCTCTGCGCTGCGGCCGCTTCCCCTCATCCAGGCTGGAGCGCCAGCGGCCGGGGTCCCCGAGGCTCTCCCAGACGAGAAGGCTGGATGTTGAACACCGGGTAGAATTAAAAAAAAAAAAAAAAAAGAAAGAAAGAAAAGAAAAAGAAGAAGAAAGAAAGAAAGAATCCCGGGCGGTGTGAACGCCTCTTCGGCTGGTTGTTGTCCTTTTATCGCTCCATGGTGCCCGGTTAGGAATAATCAAAAACACCGGGAGACGCTTCAGCGGTCCAACTGTAACCTGACAAATCCCTGCATTTCTCTGCTTATTTATCACCTCCGCTCATTCCCTCACAAATATCAAAAGGACATGATCGGGAGAGGTCGGAGCGGGCGAAGTTGTCCGGCCGAGCAGAGCGAAGCGAGCGGCAGCCTCAAACTGGAGGGATACGCTGGGAAAAAACGGCAGGATTCCTCAGACCGAGTGTCCAATTACCGAGTGCTCAGTTGTTCCGATTGTTGCTC
The DNA here is from genome assembly GCA_903066815.1 of Brachyrhaphis roseni. Classification (NCBI taxonomy): domain Eukaryota; kingdom Metazoa; phylum Chordata; class Actinopteri; order Cyprinodontiformes; family Poeciliidae; genus Brachyrhaphis; species Brachyrhaphis roseni. Next base: position 29,933 of record CAEFZY010019492.1, on the reverse strand, counting down.
GCTAACATTCCAATCCCGACACGACGCCAGTTGACGTTACGTCCCACCGAGAGGCAGCGGCGCCGCTGATTGGTCCGCGCGTGGGAACGGAAGGGGCGGGACTTGGAGGAAAGCACCCATTCATAACCGGTGTAAATTATCTGATTGTAACTTTATAATTGAGGGAAGCGAAACACCGTCTCCTTTAAGATGGAAATAAGTAACGGATTTATCTTTGTTTTAGTCTTTTAATTAACAATTAGGACTTTATTTTCTGTTTTGTTCTCCTCTCTTATGGTTTCAATGCGGTCACAACATGCAGATGAAACTTCTGCTTTTCATTTTTCATGTTTATTTTGCCACCCGCCCCCAACAGGAAGCGAGAGGAGAAATAGTTTGACCTTTATTCAGATTAAATCAGATAACAGCCAATTTTTTTGAAACACACCAACAGCTGTCTGAATTTTGAAACATTTTCCGACTTAAATAACATCCATAAAACTTTGTATTGGTAATTTTGACTCACCGACATAATTTATAATAATAAAAAAAAAAATTCATAAAAAATGAACATTAAAGGTTGACTTAGAAATGAGTTAAAAAGTTATAAAAAATTTTAATTTTTATGTTGAGTTAATGTAATTTAAAAACCTAAAAAAATTGGGTTGACTTCATAAAAATTTATCGTAATTATCAGTTTAACATAACTGCTAAAGAGAGTTGAGTCAATTTAATTGAAGTTGTAGGAATAGCTTTTATTAAGTGTTTTGAACTTGACGGTTAAAGTTGATAAAACTTTACTAAGTCAAAGCAACAAAGAAACTACACTGAGCCAAGTTTTTTTTTACAGTGTACTGCATACTTTAAAGTGGTAGAACATTTCTTGTTTATTTTACCAATAACATTCTGTGTGTTTTGAATAAACATCCTTTAATGGGACAAAATGTACTAAAGTTCCAGGTGTATAAATACCAGAGTTCATTTAAACCGGTATCTAATATCTGTGTAATTTGCTTTTAAAGTTATTTATTACTCTTCTAAATAAAATATTTCCCCTCTGACCACATTGACGCCTCGCTGTTGCATTTATTATTATTATTTAATAATTTTGTTTTTAACTAGTAAGTCTCAAGATATTTTTTTTGTAGAGTTTTTACAGTATGCAAAACAAAAAATAAAAGGTACAGACAGTTAAAACATCATAAAATTAACTAAGGTGCAAATTAAGCCAGACATTTACAGTAAGATTAAGACTGTAAAACCCCTAGAAAGGGGTTTAAAAATAGAAATTTAACTCCTCAGTTAAACATTTTAATTTTAAATTCAGTCATGGGAATTAAATACTTTGAGTTTTAATGCCTTGTGAATTATTCCAGGATCAAGGTGATAGATTCCTACCAATTTTTGGGAAATGAGACAAAGCAAATATGGCAGCAGTTTGCTCAAGCCAGCCTTATAAAAGTATTGCACATTTTTTTGTTATTTATACCTTCAAGTTTACTGTAATAGAAACATCCTCAGCTGGGATTTATCAAATCCATCCAGAAAAAATGTTTAACCTGCCAAGAAGGAGTCAAGTTTTTTTTTTTTTAAATAAATATAAAAAAAATTAAAAAAATCCCGAAACTAAGCTTGAGGGATGTGCTGTCATTCAATTAATCATCCACTGAATGCCAAGTTCGTGCTAACAGCCCTCTGGAAATCACCTTGCTGCTGGTAAAATATCATTTCTATCCTTCAGACGGTTATCTTTGTTGTTTTTAATAGATTCGGTTACAGAATGAGGAACAAAACAGGCCTTTGTGTTACATTTGCTCTCACCTGACTGCACACCGGTTCAAATGCTTTTACTGTTTTAAACAGAAATAAAGAATCCATCCATCCATTTTCTGTTCACCCTGGTCCCCGATGGGGTCGGGAGTTGCTGGTGCCTCTCCAGCTGCGTTCCGGGCGAGAGGCTGGGTCACCCTGGACAGGTCGCCGGTCTGTCGCAGGAAATAAAGAATCAACCGACTATATTCTAGCAAATCAATAGATTAAGGAAGACAACCCGCCGAAGTTTAAAATGTTTGACTGGAGTAATACTAGATTATATTCTGGATTATTTTATAGATGTAATTATGTTTGTTGTAATTATGAAGTATTTTTGTGTACATTCAGATAAAGTAGATATATCAGTTGATATAAATTTATTTTTCAAGGTTTTCTTTTTATATGTTCAAATGTGTATGTATTGTATATGTATGAAAAAAAACCTTAAAGTGGGACAAATGGATTTTAGGTGACTGGCCAGAAAATGTCATCTTACTGGGATTTTCATGCATAACCAGGTCTCAGGTTTAAAAAGAATATCAGAAAAAGAGAAAATATCCACAGAGCAGCAGTTTGTGTGGATGAAAAAAAGCCTTGTTGAGGTCAAAGGTCAGAATGGTTACACTGGTATGTGGAATGCAGTGGACCCCCACCTATTTGTGGCTCAGTACTTGAGGAGTTGCCTACTTCAACTTCAAATTATTCATGGAAAACTTTCCTATTTGTGGATTTTTTCCCAAACTATTGGAAAGAAAATGCAGTTTAGAATGCTGAAATAATTAGGCATAATGCTAAGCTAATGGCTTATAGAAAAAAAAAACATTTATCTGCTGTCATCGGTGTCCATGCTAACCAGACTGAACATTCATGACAGGCTATGCTAGCTGCAGCAACAATGTCACTTTATGTTTCAGGATTAGACACCAAAAAACACTCAAACATTTCCCACACAAAGAACAGAACATTCAGTCTGTTACAGTATTATGTTTTTTTGGCTTGATGTTTATTTTGCTTTTATTAATAAGTAATCTCTGTAGCAGATTAGCTACCGCTGCTATTAGCTAATCTACGACTGCGGTGGTTGATGAGCTAATTTAAACACCTGCTCTATTGATGATATGTCAGAGTTGGTATGAGAGTCGCCTTTTTTACTTTGTAACTAAACCAAAACACACCAAATTCCACAGCACGTCTACGAATCACATTTGTCAAAGTCAATCTAGCATAACTGAACTACTTCCCTCTCCCTCGCTATTTCTTTATTTAAATCTTTTTCCTGACCTTGTTATCTAGTTGTGGTAGAGTTGACAATTTGTACCAAAGCTCAGTTTCCCTTTTTCGTTTATGTATCAGCTGTACATTTAAGATTTAGTGTGTTATACTGATAACGTAACAACTAAAACAAATGCTAATCATCGCTAGCCAGCAGTTTTTTGTCCTAAAGCAGACAGATGGGGGCGGGATCTTGCACACGTGATGTGACAGTTTTAATAAATATATTTTTTTCATGGACATCGATGGTGATGTTTCACTCAAAGCTCTTCATTTATTCACATTTGAACTTAAAAAGATGCTACAGAGGAGGCACTCTATAAAGAAACTAGATGTTGCTCAACACTGTGCTGTATTTCAGAGGCAAACTGGGACTTTTCATCCAGTCTGATTTATTTCTGACCCATTTGAATTTAATGCCTGGCCTTTTGTCAGGAGTAAACCTCAGATCTCCAACCCATTATCCGGAAGAAAAAAAACCCAAAAATTTATTGCTAAATAAAAATACATTTTATTGCTACATGATGTAACTCTGGTATCACCCAGACCTCAATGTCCTGTTAAATGAATGATCTGCTTGTTAATTTACACCAAGGCATTTAATGAGAACACATTACTGGGCCGAATCTTCACCCGCTAACAAACCCGAGCGATGCGGCGGATGCGACCCTCTTGACGGGGGAACTAATAGCGGAGGAGTGTTGTTCGCCGAGTGTCACCATGCCTCATAAGCCAACATAATCCTCCTCGCTGCCATTTGGTGGCACAACACTTGGGGCTGGGTGAAGAGGCCATCCTCATTTTTTATCAGCCAATTAGCTCAGAAGAGGGGACTAATTAGCGGGGCTGGCTGGGAGGCAGGCCAGCATCCTGCGGTCGGCCAGCACTCAACGTGGGAGCGTGCTGCTGATGGAGAGGCCTGGGTGTCGTTCCAGCGGGCTGCTCGCGTCTCTGTGGCCGTTCTGTTGGATTCTTTGTTAAATAGTTTATATGTAGGAAGGTTTTGTCAACCGCCTGCAGCTGAATGTGTTCCCTAAATCATCCATCTGTTGCTGTTCACGCAGTCACAGTTTCTTCTTTCAGGAATCCTTCAGAGCGTCTCCTGACTTTATTTTTACCCAGAGGAGCTTTTACTTCATCAGAGCTGGGTACTAACTAGTTACATTTACTCAGTTACTTGAGTAACGTTTTTGAAAAAATGTACTTTAAGGAGTATTTTTATTTGAGTAATTTGATTATGAAGTATTTGTACTCGAGTAAAATTTCTGGATTCTCTACTCACCGAATGAAAAACAAACATGTTTTAACCAGACACAGACAGGCAGTTTTTGCTAAAGTTTCATAAGTTTTTTATTGACTGCAACTGATTTAAAAACAATTTCTGTTGCTTAACTTGTTATTTTTTATAATTATTGTCATTTTTGTCGTTAAAATGCCAAAATTTCCAATTATCTTCATATTTTGGTCCGTCTGATTATGTAACTTTTAAATATTAAATGATTGATAATTTGATCTGTTACTCGGTACTTGAGTAAACTTTTTACCAAATACTTCCTACTTTTACTTGAGTGATTTTATTATGAAGTATTTTTACTCTTACTTGATTCTCTACCCACTGAATGAAAGGCAAACACGTTTTAACCAAAAAGTAACGAGTCACAGACCTGCAGTTTTATATTGAAAGAAACTGATTTAGAAAGAAAATAAATTGCCTGATTTTGTTATTTTTTGTTACTTTTATGAATTATTGTAATTTTAGTCCTTAAAATACCAAAATTTCAACTTTAACTTTACATTTTTGTCCGTCAAATGATTTAATTTTTAAATATTAAATGATTAATTTCACCAGTTATTCAGTACTTGAGTAGACTTTTTAAAAAAATACTCTTTGTATTTGGTAAAAAAAATACTTTTTGCTACTTTTACTTTAGTAAAATTTTTGCTCTTAGCATCTTTTGATGAAACTCATGTTTGGTTGTTAAATGACACTTGAAACCAGAGAATGTGTGAAATTTGAGTAGATGTGTTATTTTTAGACGGATTGGATCCCCATTATTAATTTTTTATTTTTTTTAAATGGACTGGATTCGGTGGTTTTAGCAGACTATTGTGTTAACAGCCCTGCCATGAAAGGAACCATATACTCCTGCTTTATCCAAGCTGTTTGGGAACGTTTTGTGGCTGTGTGGTCTCAGATCGATGGTGCCGAGGACTGGGAATACGTCCAACGAGCTTTGCTGCTCTCCGCTCCCTCATCCTTCCTCGTGTTTACTTCTAATATACCAACCACAAAAAATAAAAATCCCCTCCTCCTCGTCTGAACTGTCGGTGCTGAAATATGAGAGGACAAGAAAGCCTCTGCAGCTGTGAAACCTTAGAAGCTGGAAAAAGCAACATATGTCAAACATCCTGCTTTTTAATCTGCACAAATGAAAAAAAAAAAAAAAGAGAGGAGACTTGGAAGAGAGGAATGCATCCCTTTGGCGTCGATTCTTCCCATTAGGAAAATAAAATCCTCATGTTGGGTTTGTTATGAGAAGAGGAGTTTATTCTAAGCAGACGAGGTGCGGAAAGGATGCTGAGCTGCATTTACAACAGATTAATCTTTGATTTATTTCCCAGCATACAGAGAAATTAAATTATATATGAGAACATTTTTAAAGGGAATATTCATCTCAACCAGGCCTGTCACAATTACAAACCTTGATGGATGATAAATTGTCCCAGATGTTATTGCAATAAATGATAATATTACTTTTTGAGACCTTTTTTAAGTAACATAACTCTTGCATAATAATGCTAGAATACAATCTCAAAAATTAACATACCTTAAATTCTGATGAATATTTAACATTGGAACTGGAAGACATTTTAAATATCCAAAATTAGTAAGCAAATACAACAAATAAAATTAATTATTTAGTCTCTGTAAACAAACAATGACTAGTTGAGACCAAAACACCAAACTGAAAACTTTTATCATCCAGTTTTTGATAGAAAATGAGGGAAAAGAGAAAAATAATAAATCCTACAAATGAAAATTACTGAGTTTGTTTTAATTTATCATACAAGTAATTGATTTATTTCTTATTGTGATAGAAAGTCATAAAAAACTTAATTTCTGTCATTCAAAAACAGATTTATTTTACATTATGACAGTGAAATAATTCATTTTATTTTATTTTGATGATTTGATATTCAGTCAATAAAAACACAAATCAGTTTACCAGAAATTTTTAATATTAAACAAGAGTAAAAAAAATACCTTCAATACAGAAATGCTTTGATAACTGACTCACGCCACATGAAAATTAAGTGGAAGGAAAAACTGCGATCTAAAGGGAGTAGAACATATACCAACAAAGTAAAACAGATTATTCTGTCTCTCAGTGTGTTCAACCTTTAAAGTTTAGTCTTAGTAAGATGAAAGTCCAGGGAGTTTCCAAAAGTTTCTGTTAATTTTAAAAAATTCTTATGACATTTTTTCTTTCTGAATTCCCGTTTTAGACTCAAAACAGGTCAAAAAGCTCCTGACTGGTCCTTCAAAATAACATCTCCCTTGACTTCTGAGAAATGAACAGAAACTTGATGACTTTAATCTGCTTTATGTTACAGAAAAGGAAGTTTCTGTTTTCATTTCATTGCTCACTGTGACGCTAATAAAAACAAACTTTCACTTTCTCTTCTCTAGAAGACACAAGTAGGTTTTGTGTCCAAATTGACTGTTAGGATGATATCCATCTTGATGAAAAACAAGAACAAAGTGCAATCAGAAGAAAAGCTAACACCAGAGCATGACACCGCCACCCCTGTGTTTCACTGTTGGGCAAACAGATTGTTTTAGGATAATAATGTTTGTGTCAAAAACCAAAAGGTCAGTTTTGGTTTCATCAGAAAACATTTTGTCATTCAGACTTTTGGGAGATTCCAGACGTTTATAGAAAATTGCTGTCATTTTTAACACAACAAACGCTCGACTGACATTTTTAACTCCAGTTTCTTCCTTGATGTCTCGTTTTTATGATTATTGGTTTCTGTTTTTACCGTGTTGCTTCATTCTCCTGATAATCGTCCACTGACGTCATTTTAATCCTATAACGACTCTTCAAACTGTAGCTAAATGATGGAAAACTACAAAAATGAAACTATAGTTTCAACATTTTCTTAAGAAATGATGCAATATTGAACCTGTTTTTCCGTAAATCTCCTAAATGTCATCAGCATCTCATCAGTGTGAATGAAGTGATAAGATCAAAACCACTCCTATCAAATCACACACTTACTCAGCTTGTTCAAAACCCACAACTGAACAAATAAACCAGGCCGTTGTTTAAACAAACACCTGGATCACTGGTGAGTTGGACTTCCCTGGCACTGATAAACTCCGGGTGAAAATCCCTTCCCGGCAGAGACGGCCGCCTGCCATAAAGGCTTGCAAATTCAGGTCGCGGTAAACAAATACGCGCGGCTGGAAGGTAATCTGTGGGTTCAGGGAGTTTCAGGCAGAGTGGAGACAAAACAGCCTTTGAGAGTCTTCAGGCTTCTGCTGATCAGGTGCTGATAAACTTCGCTCTGGATGATGTAACAAGCTGGCCTGCTTCAGCGACAATGGGCATGTGTGTGTGGGGGTGAGGGTGTGTGTGTGTGTGTGTGTGTTGGTACGAAGGCAGACACTAATGACTGTAAATACTAGGCCTCCAAAGTGTGGTGAATGTATGCACCTGTCCTCCGTATGTGAGATAAATGCCAGTTTATAATGTGAAGAGACTCACAAAACCAGTTACAGTTCACTGGGAAACGTTGGATTCTTTTTCCCAAGTCTTGTTTTATTTATTTTGGCTGTGTGGTGTAACTATCAGAAGTCAGTATCTTACCTGCACCAAACATCACTCCGAAAAATCTCAACTTAGAAACCGTGGGAGAAACAAAACAAATCTTACCAGGTAATTTGGTTTAGTTTATTGGCTCTTTACACGTGACGTCAAGCTTTCCAGAACCCCACATGATCCGCCAGGACAGACGTCCAAACAACCAATATGCTCCTTTAAGCCCTGTCAAAAAAACAGACATTTGTAACTTAATATCGCTTTAAATTAGTTGATTTCACTGTAAAAATGATCACAGGATGCTGCTGGGTCGGCCACACAAACAGACAAGAATAGAAACCAAACTTGTCATTTTACTGTATAACTTTTAATGAGGAAAAATGGCGGCGATGGATAGCAGCTGTTAATAATAATGACTGTCAGCCCACGGTGTGATCGCGGATTTATATCGAATCAAATATCACATTATGGAGAAAGTTAGGGTCTAACCATCAGCAACCATGGAAACAATGTAGCCTAGTATGTATGGAAAAAACTGGTTAGCTTTTTGTCATTTGTACGTTTTTAATGCTGCTCCAGTTTAAGGGGAAACGCTGTTTATGACAAAGTGATATAAATCATCTAGCGTTCTGCACACAAGTCTATGCAGAGACGTGTTGAAGGCACACCAGATGCGTCAATATCACTCTTACCGTTGTTTTCTGGCAAGAGTGAGCGCCGGCCTATTTGTCGGACGCAATGGATGCGCCGAACGCTTCACATCTTAGCTGCGCTAGACGTGCCAATCGTGCCTCAACGGACCCTCAACGTGCCTCCACATAGACTTTGATTGCAAACTAGATGCATCCATGTTATTTGTTTGAAAGGGAAACTTCCTCCTGCTTATGTCGGTGGTGTAAAAGTTGAGGGAGATGGAAATACATCCATTATGTAACGAAACAGTTGTCAAAGGACTGACCTCGCTCCTAACCAGCGGCAACTATTTATTTCCATATTGTTGTCCGTTCTCTTACCTGACGATCACAAATGGCACAGTGACAAAAAGGCCAGAGGTTCAGCTGGCGGTTCTGTGACTGATGAAGCTGTGGCGAATGAGTGGGAGTCAACCTCCACTCAGGATTTTCTGTTCTCAGACTGCCAGGCTCACGGACTGCTTCAGGCTACTGAATGCTAAATGGTGTAGCCTTGGCTATCCGCTCAAAGTGCTGCTCAGTCGGTGTGTGGGATGCCGAGTGATCTCCGCATTCTTTATTTACTTTAGGTGACCTTTCGACTCCCGAGCCAAGATGGCTGCAGGGCAAACTGAGAAGGGTTTAAATGTTTGGGGGAAGTGGGAGGGAGGACATCGTTTGTTGCCAGGGCCCTGAGTGAACAGCTCCGAAACGCCACAGCTCCAAACCCAGATCTCTACAGGGAAGAGCCGGCCAGGAGGCAGCAGGCAGCAGCAAATGAAGCGTTTCAGGGTAGATGTGGTGAAAGGTTTTTGTCCTCATTAAAACAGAAATCCCTGCCACTGCTTCCTCATTTGTATTCCACCGCGATTCATTTGAGGTGGATTTTGATTTGGGGGATTTGGACGGCGTAAGGCCACTGAAGCCAGGAGGCAGAGGATGCATCTCTGAGTTTCATCTTACGCAAAGCCCCGAAAGAGCAACTTGACATCTACTTTGCCCTCTCTTACTTACTTTCAAACTTCGCAATTAAGAATAAAACCTCTGTCTTGGCTGAACAGAATAAAAGCAGGGTCCAACATACATCCCAATAAAGCAGCTACTTTTAAGCACACTCAGGAATGAATGTGCCAATCACTTGAAGCATCGGCCCCACTTCAGGGAGCCGAGACATAATGAGCGCCGGTGTCATTAAATCTACCGAGCTGATATTAAATCAGGATCTTTCAAAGAGGCTCGTACTGATATTGCTGCAGAAAGTGCTGATGCTGCGCTGGGACCTGCCGGCTACAGTACGGAGAGGATTTTGCATCCATTCAGAGATTCTCTAATTCCCCCTGGGCTCTCCACTGCAAAGTAATCCACTTAATTTACAATTACCCATGCAAGACACACTCATATAGAATGATAAATAGGCTCAAGTAATCCCACTGATAGAGTGAAAAAAGTCAGGCCATCCAGTCTGAGAGGGCTGCTTTGCTTCCATACATTCCTCTTTGGTTGAACTTAAATACAAATGTTTTAGGCCAAATCTGCTTTATTTGAGCAATTACAAAAAAATCTGTTTTCCAGTGATTATTTCAATTATTAAAGGAAACCTGCACAACGTAAGAAAGTAAGTGAATTAACAATTAAGTTATCTTAATAAAGGTTTTGAGCTCAGTTTCACCAACCACACCCAGATAAAGGTTATTATAACTAATTACAACTAAATACTGTAAACTGAACTTGAGAACATTTGACTTAAAATAAATAAAAATGCTACTTAATGGGAAAAAGTTTAACTAACTGGAACTATATTGTGCTTTTATAAGGCTGAAACATACTGAAATTATAAATATATCCTTCATTCTCATGTTTTTTAATCTGTTTATTGGCCTTTCCATACAGTCCTGTGAAGAAGTATTTCCTTTTTGGTTGAATGCAAATGTTTTAGGCCAAAGCACTTTATTTGAGCAATTATAAAATCTATTTTTACGTGATTATTTTAATTATTATAGGAAACAAAGTTATATGAAGCTGTTTGTAAGAAAGTAACTGAATTAAGTATTAATTGATCCTAATCAGGTTTTTAGTTCAGTGCCTTGCTGCTGAAATGTGCTATAAATAAATAAGTTTGAGTTGGTGAAACTTGCAAAACATTCAGGTTTAAGATCTTTTTTGGCCGTTGTGAATGAAATTAAAGACCTGCATCACAACAGAAACTTACAGAAGAAATTTTAATATTTTTCAGTGCTCTCTACAGCCTTAAGCTTTTTTATTTATTTATTTTTTTTTGCAGAACCTTGTTTGGGTTGGAAACAGCAATGACAAACATCCTCAAGCCAACTGGTGATAAATTTGAACTTATCAATAACAGATGTGAAAAACCTAACTAGCCAGCAAGGATTTACGTATTAGCAGCTAGTTTAACGGTAGCCTCAACCACCTCGAGTCGAGCAATGAAGCTGACAGACGCGCACTTTGGGAAAACTAAAAACCACATAGAATATGAGGTTAAATGGTCCTGCCGGGCCAGAATTTAAGACTTGGAACGTTTTTAAGGCAAACATATATTTTTTTTTAATGAATTCAAGACATTTTAATACCTTAATTTTAGGTAAAAATAAGATTTTTTATAGATGCTTTGACACCATGGGTTAACTTCCCCAGGAGTGGCCAAACTTCCTCCAGGATTTCATCTGTGATTCATCCAGAAGGTCATAAAAAACCCAGAGCAACATCTGAAGCACAACAGGCCTCACATGTTCAGCTAAGGTCAGAGGTCATAATTCAACAAAAGTTGCTTTCATGGGTTGAAAACCTCACAAAGGCTCATTTCACATTTACCAAAAAAGTCCAAAGACTTATGGGAAACATCATGTCGACAGTTAAACATGGTGGTAGTGTGCAGGGCTGGCCCAAGGAATATGCGAGTTAAGCACACCACCAGGAGGCGCCCAAGAGCACCAAGCTAGCAAGATAAAGAAACACATTTAAAATCACACTGAATAATACAAACTAGAAACAATTCCTGTATTATTTTCAATAGTTGTTGCACAAATAATGGTTAATGTCTTCCTGTTGAAATCAAGATATCAATCATGTTAAATTGTAAATTTAGTGTTTATCAAAACATTCAACGGAACATTTAAATACCGTTGTACATTTCAAAATCCACAAGCTAACTGTGTTGTGGGTGTTGCTGTGATGGTCGTCTGTGTCATCAAGTCTGAGTCTCTTTATTTTACAAAAACGTATTTTATACAAACATTTCCCTGACCTCAAATTCCTGCACTTCAGTCTCTAATAACTGAAACATTTAAAATGTCCAAACATTCCAGTGTCTTCAAATAAAGCGAATCTGTAGTTTCTTGTACCTCATTCTCTCCAATAGAGTTTAATATCAACCAAACATTGAATAAATAATATCCTGATATTACAGTAGACGCAGACTGTACTCAGTATTAACAATTTACTAAACTGTAAAGTTTAAGGACTTCGGCACTTAAATCTTGGTTTTAATTTTGCTCTAGGCACAAACAAAATAATCTACCTTAACTTAAATAATTAACCTTAGAACACGCTTTGCAAAAATACACTTATTTCTTTACAATTAGTTAACACACTGAATAAAACACATAGCAGTTTCAGAAACCTCTGCGAGTGTGGGAGAAAATATGTTCCACAGTTTGACCTGGAGTCATGCCTTCAAGACAATACACAGGGCAAACCTGACCAACCTCTGCCAACACCCTGCCTGTCAGACACTGACAAGGGCAAATTAACCCATGAGCTGAGTGAAAACAGTCTTTTTAACGTAAAAAACTGTTTATAAATCACATTATGAGTCTTCCTCTAACATCTGCACAGTTTATCCACATGTTGAGGGAACATTTCTGAGTGTTTGGTTGACCTTTAACCCCACGTATGTTACAAACACATTTAGTTTAGGAATGATGAAGCAAATAGTATCAATATGTCAACTATTGGTTGACATATTGATATCTTAAGTGCGACAGATCTGTAATGGGTGATACCTCATCACAGCTTCGTATTTGACGACATTTGCTACACATTGGTAGCAGAAAGAACGTTTTTACAGATACTACACACATCTCCCTCTCTGCAGTCTGTTGGAAGTTTCTCCCTGCTTTTGAGGAGAAACGCAGGAGTAAAAACCTGGATGTGCAGAGTGAATGTTAATGTTTCAGCTCCCCTGCCAGTGCAGCGCAGTGCTGTGGCTGTCAGATTTAAACTCCAACCCGGTTTCCAACCAAACGCCCTCCAAGTTGTTGACGACAGCTGGGACATCTGTGGATTATGCAGCAACCCATGGGTGGACATGAGTGGGTCCGATTCCTTACCTGCAGAAATCAGAACATGTTTGATTGCTATATTGTGCTGGAAAAGCGGACTGAGAGCATCGGCTGCTTTTTAGGGATTTACATCGAGATTACATGACTATTTCATCATGTGGCACGGATGCTAGACGTATTTCTGGGCAGATTGGTTCCACTGTGAGGAACACTTCCAAATGTCTCAGTTTTTATATAAAAACAAACCATAAACAAAGCAGAAGTTTATGCTTTTCTTAAGTCAAATGCCTCAGAGAAGATAAATCCAATATCACTTTGACAGACCTTAATTATACTGCTTGAGTGAAGAAAAAAACATGTTTTTAAAGGATTCCTAACTGGTTACTTTCACATTTTCTGAGACATCCAAAAAAATCCAGTTGTTAAAGTGACAGATCTTGTCAATAAGGCACCCATTTTAAAATCGAACCTGTAACGAACTGAGAGTTAGAGACGCAAAGACAGAGCCGATCCGATACACTGAAATCTTCCTGTGACTCTAGAAAGACTAAACAAGCTGACAAAAAATAAAAAATAAAAAGGTACATATGTGTCCATGTCAAATGTATTTGTGTGGGACATTTAAATCAGCAGCTGACCAAAGTAGAAATCTCTTACAACTTAGTTGAAAACGAAAGTTAACTTAATATAATGTTACAAATTCAAAAAGAGGTGAAAAAAAATCACTTTACAAAAACCTCCAAACAAGACATCCACCAACGGTTACCAGAGCGATATAAACACTTTCAAACATAACAATTAATTACAGATTTTGGTACTGAAACAACACAATTAATGCGGGTAACCATGGCAACCAGTGGTTCTGTCTGTAGTCAAGTTGGACTGTGCTTACAAACAAATAATCCCTCTACAGGACCGTCTGTTTCCTCTTATGAAACTCATGTTTGATCGAACTGCTGAATATTTAAACCGTTGGACGCAAATCTGTCCAAAAGGGATCGTCATTAAGTTACTAAAACAATAGTGTAAGTGGAACTGCTTTCTGTAACTCCACAAGATTATAAACCACCAGGATGAACATTAGGGAGGTGGAAGATCAGCTGAGGGAAGTTGGATGTGCTCTTTGGGATTTCATGGATGTGGGTGTGGGAATTTCACGCTGCTCCTTCTTGAATGAAGATGTAGAGCTGACCTGTGCCAGCTACAGTAAATCTTTCTTTTATTTATGCATTTCAGCTCTAGTCTTGTGATTCCGCCATCCCTTTTTGCACCATTTTACTCCCACAGCAGTTTCCAGATGGAGACAAATTAATCTTTAAACGTTTTCCATGGTTCTCTTTGTCTTTGAGTTGACCCCAGTTCTGCCCCAGGCTTTCCACTCCAGATTCCCACCCACACATTTGATTAGTTCTTATTTTAGTCTCCAAAGATGGATGCAAGAATCAATCTCCTTTCACTTTTTAATCACTTTCTCTTGCTCCTTTCCTTGTTTCTCTTTTCACTTTGATTTAACCCCTCTGACCTTTTAACTCAGTCAATTGTGCTCCTGCCCTTTCCCCCCCGCCTTGATTTGCACATTTTAATTGCCTATGTCTCTGTCGCCAGGATTAATGAAATCTTTATTCACAGAATGATTTTCTAATATTTACAGGAAAAAGAAAAGGAACAAAAGAAGTTGAGGAAAACGTCTTTATGTTTAGCTTTTAGTGGCTCAAATATCTCAATCAGGCCTTGGTAACGGCGCATAAACCACACGAGTCGACCTCAACAAACACAAGCGAGGAACACATTTCTTCCCCTCTGGTTGGTGTAGCGCTCGCTGTTCAAAGCCTTTGTGGGAGAGCTGTGAAGGAAACACGGCAGATCAAAGCGTCTTTCCCTCACCCTCTCACACAGCAGTCCTCATGCAGGAAGCGACAGATGTTGGCGATGAGTTGATGGCGGAGAAAACCAAGGCTTAGAATGACATGTGAGAACATGTTATGGCTGCTACTTTGGCTTGACAGAGGAGGGTTAATTATGGATGGCATGTTTTGCCGGAGAGGGCAACAGGGACGGCCGAGGCCCGGCTGCCTTCTGGCTACACGAGCGTTAGGTCTTCATGTTTTATTCCTACTGGAGGACGAGTTGGACTGCTGGATTTTAAACGAGCTTTCTGACATAGGAAGTTAGCAGCAATTTCAGCTGATGTTTTACGCCTGACCCATTTTACAAGCAGGTTATTAGTGAGACGTATCCTCTGAGGAGCCGATAGGAAAACGCAACCAAACTTGACTGAAGAGAAGAATCAGACTATAAATAAGGAACATGGCAACATGGATTCTTATTCATGTTCTTAAATGAAGAATTAGAGGTTTGGCAAAAATCTTTTGATAAACTTTGATGTAGAATAAAATAACAGGCATAATTGTAGCATGTGATTATGTAATGTTACTATTTTTCAACTGCTGTGACATTTGAGTCACAGATGCTCAAAATATTACCAAGTATTTTTTGTCTAGTTTCTAGCCCAAATATCTTAAAACACTTTAAATAAGACAAAACTGCCTTACAAGTAACTTTAAAGCAAGAAATATGAGCTTGTTTTAAGCAAATAATTCCTTAATGTGGACTGGTTCCACATTAAGGATTATTTCACTTATAACATGGGGAAAATGTCTGGCTATAAGTTAAATTATCTCCAGTGGAATTGGAACTTTTTCATCCATATTAAGGAATTATTGACTTAAATCAAGCTCATATTTCTTGTGAATTAGTTTTGTCTTGATTCAAGATACTTGCACTAGAAAGTAGAAAAAATTTGTTGGTAACATTTTGTGTTTTTGCAGTGTGTACATGTGCTATAAATCTCACTTATATATTGATCAGACTGTGTATGAGGTAGTCTTGTGTTAACTGTGTTATTTTGTTACGTTTTTTAACGGCACTTAAAAGTGAAACCAAGGCGGTGGTGGCTGGTTTGTTGCGGGGAGCGAGAAGCATTTCCTTGCCCAGGGCACCAATTGTGTAAGAGCTACCTTTGTTGAAGTGTGTTTGGGGGTGGGTGTGTGTGCGTGTGTGCCAGCAATGGTAGATGTTTGACAGATCGTTTAGTTCTCACATCATCAATGATTCACTTCATATTCATTCTCGTCAACAAATGGCGTGCTCATATTTGTCATATTGCGTGTTTTTAAAGTAGATCCAATGCAGAGAGGAAGGCAGCAGGCAATTTTTGAACATTTAATGAAAAAAGTGTTGAAAAAACAAACACAAACTTACAGAAATTCAGAGTGGAATAAAAATAAAAGCAGCCAGAAAACACGAGGAGAACGGAGGGAAACCAGGGAAGAGATGGAGAAGTGACGGAAGTAGATATGACTTCTCTGTCTGTAGATGTCACAGAGGAGTGACTGCGATAAAAATGCTTAAATACCCGGGAGGTTGAATACTGAACAAAAGACCTGGGACAATATCTCTCTGGGAGAGAGAGAGAAAGTGGCACAGGGGAACAGGAAATAAATATAGTAGTAAAAAAATAAATAAATAAACTAAAAAACAAATAACTAGAAACACTAAGAAGAATTGATGTAAAGGAAACGCAAAATAATAATGACACCAGAATCAAATCAAACTATCAAAACAACTCAACACCCAGGATCCTAACAATCTTAGCTGGGGAAACAAGGACTCCAGCTTGAGTTTAAAGTGCATCTTTCACTTTAAACACATGTTGAAGCATTTGAAAATGGCCCATATTTCAGAATAAATCATACTAGTACTTCCTCTACTTAGCCTGCTCACTTCGCCTAAAAATAGCGCCCCTAGCGGCAGCCGAGAATGACAGACAGCGGAGAACGTTCCGGACTGTGCAGCTAAAAACATGGAATAAGACCTGAAGGAGGTGACCCATCTTGAGCTTTAGATTGGCTACATAGCGCCAAAAGGATTTGTTTTAATCAGAATTAACGTGTAAGTTAATAATCGGTCAGTTTGTTCTTTAACAACGCTTCATTCAGCCATATGAGAGAAGTGCGGTCTGTAGACTGCGCACATATTAACTAAACATGGTGAAATATTAAACTGTACGCTAGTACATTTTAATCACTGAAAGTATTGAATCATTAAACGTTATGTAAAGCAGAATCAACACCTACCATTGGGTGCTGACCGGGCGTTTCCACTGCAGGAAGCAGCCGCCATTGTTGTTGTCTCTGCTCCCCATAAGCGTCGTTCTTCCCCCTTCGCTGCCTCTGCTGTGTTATGGTGGTACTGCAGTGGATTTCAGTCTGATTTTTTCATTTTTCTGGATCCCACCTATTGTTCATTGGGGTCGCTTTTGCTGTATGTCTCCTCGCAAACCGCCATGTTAGTGAATATCTCAGTAGTGGTGAAATCTTGCCTTCCCCGCTGGACGAATTTTAACCAACGCTAAGATAAAGATTTTTTTTTTTCTGTTTTTTCAGATCAATTGCAGCCTGAGCAGCCGCACATAAACAAGTTTTAACCACACCTCAGCGAGCAAAACCTCCTGGAGCTCAACAACCAGACAGCAGCCGTTGGGCTCCGATCTCCTCCGGCTACGTCACGCATCACGTGACCCCAAGCCGCGCGTTTTCTGTCTCTCTAACTAATTAGAGACCAAATTCAGCAACCAGACTTAGTTTTTCTACCTTTTAAAAGCACCTTAAAGATGCAGTTTAATGGAACTGCTGTTTTCACCACGGAGGTATGAAGTGGAATAAAATGAAGCAAAAGCCCTGAAAAATGTAGTGGATTTTCTGAAGGAAAAGTTGTCGAAGCCGAAAGCAGAATTAGATTACACCATGTTCCGTCTGGGACATCATTTTGCTTCGTCATGGGGAATGCTATGATTTATCCAAAAAAGAAGCTTAACATCTGGGCTCATTAATCACTTCTTTTCAAGTCAAGCTTTTTAGGGAATCCTTCTCTCTTTTCATCGCATTATTGCTCCTTGTCTATCCATTACTCTCCTCATCAGCACTCCTTCTCATCTGTTGACATTCTGGCATGCCTCATCACCCTCATCACTCCTCCCTCCTCATTTGCTTCCTAATTTGTTTAGATCACAGAGGAGGAGAAGGAAAAAAGGAGCGGGACAAAGAGAAAGACTAAGAGTGGAAGGAAATGACACATGGAGGAAGTGTAGGAGTGACAGAAAAGGGAATATGAAAAGTTGTAGATGAAATCAGTTTGGTGTTTAGCAGTTAGGGAGTTTCTCATCACTCAGAGCGCTCCGCGGATGCAGTGACAGGCACATTACTGCCACATGCCAGGTCGCCCCAGGGTAAACTGGAACAGTGATAACGGTTTCCATTCACTCTGATGGCAAAGCACCCAAACTGCACCCGTTAAACACTCATAGGAAACTGCTGCTTTCCGATAAATTTCCCATGACTGGTGTCGAGTGAAGTCAGCAGGTTTTCCCGACTCCTTGTTAAGATTTTATGGCTAAATCCTAAGGGACAGGTTTTCATAAAAGGTACACACTAAGGCAAGAGGACAGAGCCGAACATTAAGACCAAATCTGCTTTGGACTGTTTGTTAAATAAGAATAAATAAACATAAGGTGAAACTTGATCAATCAATTCTTTGGGTGAGTCTTACATCCACCACCATATTGTGTCTGTTTTCGATCAGTGTTCAAAATGTTTTTGGAAAGTAGCGACATGGGACCATTCCTGGGGTTTAACCACACCTCCAGCAGTGGACACAGAGGGTCATATCTCAACTTTAAAGGTATAAAAAGCAATTTCATTCAATTTACTTTAAAAGTGCAACTCAGAAAAATGACTTTGCTTCAGAAATAAATTTTTAAAAATGAAACTTTCCATTTTTTTTTCACTTGAGATGGACAACAACTCAACGACTGAATGGGAGTATTAGTGCCAAATTAACCGCCTGTGTTAATTCAGTCAAGGATATGAACTAGTTCTGATTCATTCACAGATCTGAATGCATCCTTTATCTCTATATGGGTCATGATGTCATATATCGATTATGGCATTGTTTTAACATCTGTCTTTTTCTCTCTGGTCGTATAAACTGTTTTGTAATAGTCAAGTTCCCAAAACAGCCAACAGAAGTGAAATTGTGACTGAAAAGTGGTTCATTTTGTTTGCATTGATGGTCACTTTTAACCAGATTTAAAATTATACTAGTTGCATTTAATTTCATTTACTTGAGTAACATTTTTGGGGAAAAAACCAAAAAATGTTTTGGAGCATTTTTACTGCAGAAGTTGAAATACTCACTGCACAACTAAACAAATTTACATGAAAATGCCAACATTTGTACAGAAACATAAATGTAAAACCATATTTAGACATTTTACCAGCAAAAAACATTGATTTGGGAATTAGCTACACATTAAAGGCCGACATGGGTTGTCAAAAAGACAACTGGCTGTCGTTAAATGATGTCATAATAATGAAAACAGCAGAGTATCCAAGTAGAAGTGCTCTAAAATGTGACCTCTGCTGTTGCACATGTTCATTCATGATGGTTGCTGGGGAGGCTGTAGTTATTTGTGTGTAACTGCTGACTGTGTAGCAAATTTCCCTTAGGGGGACCATAAAGTTTCACTGATGGACGGGTGCAGATGACAACGATTAACATCCCACAGGCTTTGCAGTCAATCGCACAGAAGCCACTTACATTTTGTTTAAAAGTCAAACTTTCCACAGTCATCGATGATTTGAGGAGCCATGTCATCCACTGGTGTGGAAGAGATTCGGTTTCAGTTTAAATTATAACAAATATAGTCAGAATACGAGGTTTAATCATTGCTAACTAATAAAAAATGTCTAAATTTGTTGTTGACCTGGGAGCGATTCCTCATCCTGAACATTTCTGTTAAAAAAAAAAGAGATAAAAAGACTTAAAATTGGATTCTGTCATCTCTGAAAACCATTTCTGAGGCTCAGATTCCTGATATTTTGATGCGTTCTGGATTTAATTAGGCGACAGAACTGGGACAAGGTGTGCATAGCTGGAAACCAGTAAATACCAATAAAACTGCAGTCTGCTGTGTTCATGTTGCTCTGTAGCTTTATCTGAGTGGGTGGCAATGCTCTAATGTTTGTGCTTCTTCTAATTTCACTTTCTTCTCATGCTGTCATTAAAAGACGCTCACCAAAGTAAAACATTTTAACAGTCGGATAAATATAGGTATGGGACTGGTTCTCCACAAAGCTAATGAAACATTCACATGTGTTTGTGTAAGAGCAGGAGCTTTACAAAGTAGAACAGACTATTTAAAGGTTTGGAGTAGGGTTGGACAATTATCACTTCGTTTATCATTTATCGTGATAAATTTCTTATAAGGATAAGAATTCTGATTTATCGTTGCTACGATAAATTTCAACTAACAGTGATTACAATCTTCTAAAACTGTCCCTATTGTTGGGATTGTTAATTCTACTTTTTTTCCACTGTGTTCATCAGTAAATGTGAAAATATGACTAAATGCAAACTTTTTTATGTGATCTGTGTCTAAATGAAGTGTATTACATTTTTTTCCAAGGGCAGCTATGATTGCTGTGAAATTCAGTCACCAAAAATCACCTAAAAAAGAAAAAACCAATAGTTCTTGTCGTCACTTTTATCGTTATCACGATATTACTATAAAATATCGTGATAAAACTTTAAGTCCATATCGTCCACCCCTAGTTTGGAGTGTGTTGGTGGATTAAAATAACTCAACAAAGAGGAACTTTGGGTCTAAATCTCTTCCTTGTTCTGAATCATCATTAGAAAATCACTGAACGCATCGCTGGCATGGACGCCTGTGTTCCTGCAGGGCTTTTAAACCAAAACTGAGTGACATAAAAAGTTTGAATCATCTGGGAGCAGAACATACAAAACTTATCTCATCTTTTATCCCAACTGCTGCATCTGACAGAAGATGGATAAAAACGTGTTTTGAAGTGTAAACATTGAACCAAAATGGAAACAACGTTCTAAAAGCTTCTTCCAGATGTTAGCCAGGTGCAGAGACGGTGGAGCTGCAGCAGCATAAGCTCCCATCTGCAGGGATTCATTGAAGTAATGATGAGTTTTGTGTTTGCAGCGAGAAAAAAAAAAAAATGCGTGGGGCTCTGAGAAGAACAGGCGGCGAGCTAAAATAAACCGAGAGCCGACACATCGGAAGCTGAAACACATTTTTAGACACGGCTCCCTCATATTTCGCCCCCATAATAAACAACCAACCACACAGCAATTATTGAGAAGACGAGTCAATTTACTAATTGTTCTGCTGCTTTCGGTCGATGGTAATCATTGTGATAAAACTGCACATGCTCTAATTTTTAAAACACTTTCCGGACTCCTGATTAACATAAGTGTGCTAAGATTAAGTGGTGTTATGTTGTTAAATTTGTGTCTTTCAGAGGTTAAACAGCCTGTAAATTAGGTGTTTAGCTACTGGGAGAATATTGTGAATTATACAGTTATACATAAATACATGGAAAAACACCCGCAAGTGTTCAGTCTTTAAATCAAAAAGAAAGAAAATAACTCCGTTTTGTTAAAGTATGCTGCAGCAAATACTCAAACGGTCCTTCACATCTGGAATGAGGTTCTATTCCTACAATTTTTATTTTAAAAAAAATCAAAGGTTTCCTTTTCGCACATCTTCCATAGCATTCAGCTTTAAACTAATTCGTCTACAGAACATTATTCCAGGAGGCCAGGTCTTTACTACACTCTCTGTAGTAAAGTCTAGCTTTTATATTTTTCTTATATTCTTTTTCCTACTTGCACATTTCTCATGACAGCTAAACTTGTCTATTCTCTCTCTGATTTGTGTTTATTCGTAGAAGATCCTGCTGCAGGTCCCATTACGACGTTTTGGAGATGACAGGGAATGTTTTCTGAGTCTTGCAGACTATTTGCTCTTGGGGGGAATTTGCCTGGACAGCCAGTTTTGAATTTTATCAACTTGTTCACCATGTTCAGCACGGCGTTATCAAATTCTGTTGAGACCTCTTTAAATCTCTTACCAGACTCTTGTGCTGCTGCACAGTTCCTCCTGAAGGCCTCCAGATAGCTCTTTGGATCCCATTATGGAGTTTCCTCTCTCTTCAATGGCCTGTGTGTGATTGTAGCCACTTTCAGTGGGAACAAATGTAGGACTGCTTTATCCCCAGAAAAGCATTTTTTAAAAATCTTTAGTTTTTGTATTTTTTGTGTAACTTGAATTGTTGAAATTTACGCCCAAACATAGTAGAAAAACATGTAAGCTGTCTTAATGTGTCTCTTTTTGTTTTATGTTTACATTCACCACCACTAATATTTGCTTAAATGTCCTTTACACTGTTGCACTTTGACTTTATGATTTTGTAGAGATCAATAAGCTGAAGGCATAATTGTGGCTGAATATTTGACTATCACAAACGCTGGAGCTCATTTGAATCGACTGGTTTCCTGGCACTGATTCGACGTTTATGCAAAGTTAGTTAGTTTGCTACAGGGTTGAGGTGCAGTATGTTCCAGAAGTTTAATATCAGTCTGCTTTAACTATTCCAAAGGCGAACAGACGCAAAGCAGAGTGTCTTCAGTCAGAGGCTTCTTCAGATTGGCTGTAATACAGACCTCTACAATAGCCATCACCCTCTAGAGTTACTCTTTGAAGACTTATAACATTTAATTTCCCTTTGGGATCAATAAAGTATTTTTGAACTGAATTGAACTTCACCTCAAGGTTGAAACATTTGACAATGATCCAAAACATTCATCAAAACAGATTAGCAAATTAAAGTTTTACGTCTTCAACAGTGAAAAAGCGTTTCCTTGACAACCATGACACTGCAACAGAGAGGCTGCTAATGACGCTGGTTACGTTTTTATTACAAATGTGAGCAAAACTTTGTCAGCATTCTGCTGGTGTCGGAAAACACCAAGCGAGGAACAGAATTAAAATCACATGTGAATATGTTTGTTTACACATAAGTCATTAAAAAAACAGGCCACACTATAATCCTCAAACTGCTTCCTGCCGTCTTCTTCGTGGTTTGACTCGTGTGAGGAGAAAAAAGTGCTTATGGTAAAAAAGAAACAAAAATAAAAATCTCATCTTAGCGGCAAAACTTATCCGAAAACAAGATTTTTCAAAATGAAGCAAAATTATTTTAGAGATGTGAATTTACACAATCATATGGTCAATGGGAAGGTAGATATTTATGGAAACGTTAGTGACTTCAGTGAAAGGAAAAACAAAACAAGGTGTTGCCTTAAATCAGGCAGAATGTCTCAAAACACTGATGGCCGATCTCTGCAACATTTAAAAGCTTTTTTATGAAGGAACAACATAGAAAATAAGATTCACTGCAATGACAAACACTGTAAAACAGACTTTTCAGGATTATCTTTATTTTGTTGACCACTGCTCTCAGCTAACCCAACATGTTAATAAACCTCAAATATAAATATTTAAGTTAAGAAAGTGAAGTTTAGGATTCTTCAGAGAATTATTAGGCAACTATTATGAGTAATTATTGTATTACAGAACTAAAAGAAAAACCAATATATTCCCTTTTATGTTTTCATCTGTTTTAGTGAGAATTAGAGAAAAAAACTCAGGATTTTCTATTAAAAATATCTGATGTTTGTGTTGCGTCCCACAATGTCCGATGTTCCTTTGGACCTTTGTGGTTCTATTCAACCGAGCCGCAGCAAGTGGGGAAATTAACCAGATTGAATCTTGAACCTCCCCAGAGTTGAAAACATCCTAAAGATTTTTTTAATAATTATCTAACCTTATTGGGTTTTTGGAAGGTTAACAGCTTGATAAGACACTGCTCCAATTTTGTGACATATTTTTATTTAAATATTTCATATGTTAGCACCAGATGTCGTGTGATGAAACATATGTTTTACTAAAACTGCCTTCAGCTGTTCACTTCTCATGTTTCAGACAAAAGCACTGATGTGTGACTAGTTGACAATCTGTCCACTGCGTTATGGAAGAGAAAATGTTTTATCCTGCACAAGGTTTCAGACTCTTCCACTTTCAAATCTCCAGAATTGTCAGTCCAATTCTGGCTCAAACTTTGAAAACATTTCACTTTACATTATCCACAGTGGTCAGTCTTTGATATGTAGAGCAATGCACAGAAGGACAGATGGATGGACTGACGAACGAATGCATGGATGGAGGAGTAGATGATGTATAGACATGAATTTATGGATGAGTGAACATATTGATTTATAGAAAACTGACTGCTGACATCAATGTTGGGCAAAGTGAGAGTTCATCTATTAAATTGACTGAAGATGAATACATACACGACATTTATATAAGCGTATTTGTGAGCCTGTCTCTTTATTTTTGAATTGAATATAATTTCAGATTTTGTATAACTTTTCTTCAGGTTAACTTGGAAAGTGAGCTGTTATTGTTATGAGTTCATTTTCTAAACTACAGAAAAGTTATTGTTAGGGAAGCTCAACTGTAAAATATTGTTGATATGAGATAGTAATTCTGCTGTGATGTTAGATTTACCGATGTTTCACTTTATCTTTTTTTATCCGATTACTTGATTAATTGTAAGAATAATCGATATATTACTCGATTACTAAAATATTCGTTTACAACAGCCCAAAATGTAAGGTCGCTCTCACAAAGACCAGTAAACTTTAGCTTTGGAAACAGTTTGTCACCACCTCCTCCTCTTACTGGTTACCAGTTTGGTCACCCACATGGTGGGACGGCATTCTGTTCTCCCACCAGTATTAGTAACTGGTTACAGAATCCCATCTCACCATTTCTCTCTGTTCATTGATAGGCTTGTTTTTTCCCAGTAAGGAACGGGTCACCCAACTGGGAGAGAAAATCTGGCAGATTTTTCAGGGCTGCAACCTTAAAGGGAAATAAATACGTTTTTTCCAATGGTTGAAAATTTATTGCTTGTATTGTTAAAAAAAAAATTCTGACCTCCTTTTTTGCAAATTTAATTGAAAACATGTATAATCATGTGGCCAAACCCTAATTTGCTTTACTTGATTTATTCTTTCTTGAATTTAGAATTTAGATTTTTTTTTTTTTAGTAATATAAGAATCCTGTATGAAAGTAACAACACAGAAAATCTTAAAATTTAAATACATTCAGCACCTGTAGAAAACCATTCCACTGAAAGCAAAGTGGGAAAACCAACACGGACAAACTGACGTTCAGTCTTAACACAACACTAAACAAACATCCAATTAACCAGCTCTGATGTTTGTGTCCTGAACAGCAGCTCAAATCACAGCAGAAACTCAGAACGAAGCCATTAACACGTCTGAAACCGAGAACATTTGTTATATAACATAAAACAAACCACAGGGGGATCCATCCCTGTAAATCACATCCATCTACCAAGAAGACAGAGACTCTCTTTAAACAAACAACAATGCCACTCAGATTGACAATAGTGAACTTTTATTTTAAAGAAAATAATTTTATTTTAGATATTTTATTGAACACAAGACATTGATTTTCTAGCTGACAGCTGAGCAGGTGAGAGTCGGTGAAAATAAAGCAGGATTCATGGCGTCGTGTCAAATTCAATACCAAAGCAGCTACAGTTACTTTTACAATCCTCGTTGAAGCCGCCGATAGTTAATCGAGATTGATTTCACTTTTTTATCTCCCCAAATATCTGAGGCGAAATTGCCCGCGCTGTCCGTCATTTCAACAACTGCTGAAAAGTTGAAGCTGGATTTATCAAAGTGTTTCTAAGTGGGACAGAGATGAAAGAAGCTGCTGATTATCAAATGTCAGCTGTGAGTTCGTGTTGCCATGGTGACAAGGTCAGCTGTAATAGCTCGGCTTTGACGACTGTAGCATGTATTTGTGCTGCTCAACTCGCTGTGTTTCGGTTAGAAATGGAAAAACAAGGCGACCAACTCTGACATGTAGAGCAGGTGTTTAAATTAGCTAATCAACCAGTGCCGTGTTAGATTAGCCACATACACAGAGACGTGTGTGTAGCCGCAGCTAATCGAGCTAGCTACAGCTGTCGAGTTCAGCTGTAGCTAGGATAGCTTAATTAATAAGCTCACCTGTGTGTTAAATTATTAATTAATAATGGTAAAGTAAACATTAGGCTTGAAAACATAAAGCTGTTAGAGACTGAAAATTATTTTCTTTGTGTGGGAAATGCTTTTGTTGTTGAATCCTGATACATTAGTGAAGCTGTTGTCAGTCAGTTTCTATGGCAACGGGTCTGCGCGTAGCAAAGTCGACAGAGAGCAAGAAAAAAACGGTTTTGAATTGTTTTTCAACTGTTTTCTGCATTATTTTTTCCTTTGCTGTGGCGCACTGCTGTGAATTAATATCTCCAGGTTTAATTTAGTTAATTTAATTGTTGTATCGCATCCGATGTTGTTCTTCCTCTACATCAAGGGCGTCAAACTCGTTTTCATTTTGGGCTATGTCGAAAATCTGATGTTCTTAAACGGCCGGTTGTGCCAGAATGTATTGATAAAACCACTAAACTGTTAAAATATCAATAAATAGCCGTTTGTTTCAGCATTCAATAAGTGTAATGTTGAACATCTTTTCACACTGATCCAGGTCCAGGATTTTGAGATTTTTTTGGTGCTAATGTAGAAATATTTGCAAGGAAGTTTTATGATATTTACGGTAATGTATGACGTTAAATGTGACTTCTTATTAATCGCCGTTTTGGTCACAGATTATTACTTGACATCAAGTAAGGTTGAGGCAGTTGGTCAATTTTGAGAAAAAATTTCAGTAAAATCTGTAAAATGCGGAGATCTGTTGATTCTGTATGAATTTTGCAGATTTGTGAAAAACTGGAGGAAATAATTGATGTAATTTGGAGTCAAGAGGGCCACAAAAAAAAGCTACGGCGGGTCAGATTTGGCTCCTGGACCTTGAGTTTGTGCTCTACATTCATAGAGGAAACACGATGTCACCTTGTTCAGATTTCAGAACCGCTGAGCCAAGCGTACTTTCTATAGAAGTGACATCCATAATTACAAAAGTTAGTGAATTACAGGTGAAAATAGCAGAGAGATAATAATAAATACCACTCTGTGTTACATGAGAAATGAAACGCTTCACAGAAATCTGGCCTTTTTTCATATTAAATAGAGCAACAAATCTCAGGGAAAGCAATTTATGTCACGAACAAAGAAACAATTCAACAAGTAGCAACAAGGAACCGAGGACAGAAATTTTGCAAGAGGTAGCAAATGTCTCCAGCAGATAATCGTCTCTATGGATACTGGAGGAAAATACTTTACTGATTTAACTGAATCAAACTGTAATATGAATCTACCCATACAAAATTTACCACATGATTAAAATAAAAACTACAATTCTCAAAAATATTTGAAAGAAAAAAAGGAATATTCAGTGTTAAGATGGGTTCAAAATAAGCTCATAAATCAAAAGTCATACAGCAGACTTGCTGTTTAAATCCCAGGTGAAGCTACTTTCTCATGACTCAGAAGTCGGTTGTGCTGTTGAAACAACTTTTTCCTATAAACTTGTTATTCCTGTTCTTGTCATTTACAGCAAAGCTGTCGCTGTCACTTGATTGGGCAATATAAAACAACTCAAACGGCCAAAATGAGTTGCGTAAACATGGATTATCAGCAAACAGATCTGCTGCTATGATCACAGGAGTCATAGGAAATTTTTATGAAACTGGACTTTCGAAGGGGAAAAACAACTTCTTCCTCCCCATATTTATCTTTATATCAGACATGTTAGTTTATCTGCAGGACGACTGCCAATACGTGCATACAAAAATGTCTCTTTTTGACAACGCTGCTTGACATTCCCTCTTTTTCCCAGCACTCAATGGGTTTGAGCTTGTCTGAACAACTTGGCAGGCATCACAGTGGTGCATTCCTGATCCATCCACAAACTGTACTGCAAACGCTGCTTCAAGGATCTGAGAACTGATTACTCACTGATGGAGTATCGTTGGTTAAAAGGGTATTATATACATTGTAATGCAAACTCCTCAAAGTTTTAAACAAAACAAGTAGTTTTAATTACCATGCTTCCTTGAGCAGGTTAGCATAGGCCTATTGGCTCTCAAAATCACGTTCATTACATGTTTTACACAATATCACTCATAGATAACGAGATTTTATCTACTCAGTTCTGCCTGATTTGAGCTCCTCTCAGAATGAGCCGTCACTCCTGTCACTTTAAATCCAAACAAGCTGTGACTGGCCACGCCCCCGAGCCCAATGTTTACACTCGCATGTGAAAATATCTGCAAACAGACGCAAATTTTACAACTGTACATCTTTCAAAAAAAGTTAGTAGAATCCAGCAAGTGGTTTCTGGATGGTAAGTCAACAACAAAACACTTGTCTTTTCCAGCAGCCATTGTACAGCGCATGCAGCCACTTCAATAACTGTGAAGAATCAGAATGAATGAGTTACAGCAACATTTAATTTCCCTTTGGGACTAATGAAGTATTTTTGAATCTGAAAACCAGCTGACTAAAAGTGCTGGAGCTCTGCTAGGGTTGCTAGGTAACGGGTGGAACGTCGCAGGCGTTGCTAGGTAACGGGCAGAACCTGGTGATTTGTGATGTGGCTCTTTTTCCAGACACAAAAAACATTTACTTATTGCCAAAAAAAAAAAACGTCTGAGTGCTTTTTGTTTTTTTTAGAAGCAGTTGAGACCCAAACCGAAGTACAAAAACGTGCAAAATATAAATTTTGCATAATAGGTCCACTTTAAGGTTTTAACTTTAAAAAGTGTCAAGCAGCTTGACTTCTTCTGATGTGAAAGAAAAGACAGGATCATTTCAGCTGTGTGTCAATGCAGGGATACATGAGACTCCACATGTGGTCGGTTTCCTCACGTAAGAAAAGATAAAAGTAATAATAATAAAAAAATACTGAGCAAATGAATATTTTTAGACGCAGTCAGACTCCAGGTGCACCATCCCACCGCCGCTGCGTCTCAGTGAGTAAACTGAAAGTAAAGTTTAATATATTTTTGGCACGTCAAGTGTTCGCCACTTAATAGCAGAGCCAGTACAAGCTGACCTACATGCAGTAAATAGAGCAGTTCCTTTTATCTGCTATTAATCAAAGTGAGCGCTAACAAAGTGCTGCTGTTCTGTGCGCCTTGATAAGGTTACTGTATATCCCGTATGCATCGTGTCAGCTTTATAATCCCTGTGAGGATTTGTGGGAGTGTTGGTGGGAGGGAGGAGGACCCTCTCTTGTCTCTGTGCATCACTGAGGACGACTGAGATAAAGAGACAGTTCATAAATAACCCTTCATCTTTCCCTGTCCGTCTCAGTTTCATATCTTCAAGCCACTCTATCAATTTACTGCAGCTGCCTGTCTGCCAGCCGCCCCACCTGCTTTCCTTGATCAGCTTAAACAAGATCAATGGCTCTCTGCGCCTGACATGACTTCATCTCAACCGGGCCGGACTCGTGTCACAACACTCTCGCTGCGATACGGGCTGTCGACTGTGTTATTCTTTCGCTTTCTTCATTTGGAGAACCGTTTTCCGAGGCGCACAGGTGTTGTCGAAAGCAGCCGTGTGGGTGGCGCCGTGAGAAATAAATGTCACTCTGAGCGAATAAATTCTGTTGTGTTCGGGTCTGTATCCTCCAGACGTCCCTCGTACTGAAACGCTGCTCTAACCTTTTGGGCCAGATGTTTCCATTCCCCGTTCGGCTCGGTTTAATATTCAGGGACTCGGCTCTGTCAAAACACATCATGCTGGGAGCGCATGTTGTCGTACGATGTGTCTGGTGAATTGCAGTTTCCATGTTGAGGCGTGACAGCGGTAATGTTCCTGACGCCTGGGCTGGATGAAACGAAAGGTGCTTCTGTCTGTTTTCCCTCATATTTCCCCTCATGTTCCTCTTGTTTATCTGACAGAAGCAGCTTCTTAATGCAGAAGCTAAGACGCATCAAGAGTAGTGATCAATACCAAAACAAGATGGGAGTTACGGCTGCAACTAAATTATTTTAGTAAGTTCTGATTCCTTAAAAAAATTCCCTTCTCACCCACCGCGGGTGGTGTTTCTTCCTCTTAGCTCGGGTCCTCTACCAGAGGCCTGGGAGCTTGAGGG